>JANTPZ010144437.1:0-29498 GCA_025593235.1 Vachellia pachyceras | reverse complement strand
ATGCATCAATAGTCTCTTAAGGTTTCAAAACAATCAATTTCTGAACAAATTAGATATCATTTTCTTCCTCTTTGCCAACAAGCATTCTTATTCTTAATCTAATAATTTCAATATGCAGCAGCAACCAAGGGAAAAGAAAGGATTCGAGCTTACTACGCACAGAAAAGATAATGAAGGAACAAGGGGAATGGATGGCCAAATCCCAGAAAAGAGAGATGGATACGATGCTGAAGAGCCATGAACAATGAATCGCGCTCACAGCTTCGATCGTAGTATCAGACACATCAAAGGGAAGAAAAAGCTTGCAAAGGAGAAAAGGTACGAGGAGTGTTGCGTTAATACTAGTGCTGTCTTTGTTTCATTTTTTATTAATTTTAATTTCATATGTTTGTCGTGAATTTATATCAAATTCTAAATTTGTCTTCATAATTGCCAAGTTTTTGTCTTTATTTTACTCTGTTGTATGTATTTAAGTCTAACAATACATTTTTTGATATTTTTTAATATACACCGGAAATAAACTACACTTTTGAGATGATTTTTTTTTCACAAAAATGATGTTCATTTAAGTTCCATGTATTATAAATTATGCATTTTAAGGAAAGTGTGGAATAGTTTTTTTTTAAATTTTGGAAATGATTAACAGGATAATACCAATAGAATTATAAATTCTATAGGTTGCCGGGGGAAAAACGAATTATAGATTCCATAATAAAAGCATTAATTCTTAATTTATATAGTGATGATTTATGTTTTTGATAGGTGTAGAATACCATGAAATTTTCTCTATTTAGGATAATTAATATTGAATTGTATAATTGTTGTTTTGTATATTTTTATTGCTCTTTAAAAAGTAGTGAACCATAATCGATTCAGTGTACTATGATCCTTGGAGGAAAACCTGAAAAGAATGTGAGCTCGAGAAGTTTACAAAATTGTTAATGAAACATGAGTTATTTATTTTGATATTTTCCTCAGATGAAATAAGTAAAGTAAGAAAAATTTCTTACGATATACAACTCATCTTCAACTACATGAAAACAACAAAAGACGTTTACAAAGAAAAAGAAGTTACACCCGTTCAAAGACATGGGCCCTCAAGTACTTTACGGCAATAAATTTTCTCTTTATTTCTTTTCAGATAAAATAATGAAAAGTGTCAAACACATTTGATTTGCTTTTTGACATTCAAGTGGTAGGAGCGTGCCTAGACCATTCGCCACGACCTATCATTAACGCTCCCAGCTAAACGCTGGATGCATTTGTCTAAAGAGCCCTTTGATATATTGAAATTTGAGGAAAGGAAAAATATGTCATTTTCCATCCAGCAAACATGTTTGGGCGGAAAATTTTCCAGGAGACAAGTTTTCTCATGGGGAAGAAGTTTCCTCTCATACATGGGAAGCCGCCTTCCCATCAAAATTGATTAGAACCCATTGCACGGCCACGAGCTTCAAGCTCGATTACTTTGCTCGAGCAGAATCCGAGTCGAAGGTTTCCAATCTGAAAGTGTGACTGAAGCCACGATGTTGAACGGTGTGTTATCATCACTTGTCAGAAGTGGGTTTGTTTGGTGTTGATCTTTGAACTGTAGTGTTTTTTTTGGCATTTGATTCAAAATTGCTTAACTTTGCTCTTTATGCATATTCACACAAGCCGAGGCAAATATATGGAGGAGATTGTCTCGTTTTGCGGAAAAACACTGTTGAAGATGCTTATAGGTATAAGTACCTTGTTTCCAAACAAGGCCATTGATTGGTGATGTGTATGGTTGCTTATACTGTTATGCTGTGTGCGCGGAAAACCTTCTGTAGGTGATGGACCGACAATCGGATAATTTTTTTTTTCTATTTTCTTTTTGACTGTGTTTAGCCATGGTTCCTGCTGTAATGGGATTGTTAAATTGCTCTATCCGGCTAGTTGAAATCAGGAACAAGAAGAATGTTGGACACAGAAACATCTAAGCAAGAGAGGAAGTTCAAAGTGGCTAATTCAAGCTTGGCGAGATTCAAAAATTTCATTGTTGTTGAATCTCAAGAGTATAGCTTGTAAGTGGGTTAACGTCAACCCGTTGGAGGTTGGGTTGATTAAAACTAAGTCCATTTGAATGCCCGCACCTGTCATAGGCTAGACCACCAACCCATTTTTTTAATTTTTTAAAAATTAAAATTGATTTATAAAAAAATATGTGGAAAACTTGTAATCATAACGTAAACCTAGTTAATAATGGATGTTTGTTGATCATTTGATTGGTTTATATTTATTTTGAATTCAATCTTTTAAAGTTTATTATATATTTTTAAATTGTATTATTTAAAATTTGAATTAGATATTTTATATTTAAGTTATAGTGTATTTTTATAAATTAAATTTATGAAAAAGAAGTATCTTAGGTATTTTAAAAATAAAAAATATTTAAAGTTCAAATTGAAAAAATAGTATGGGTAACAAGCCCGTAATTGATGGGGTGACTCGTTTTACCTGTTAGAGTAAGTTTGCCGTTTCTCATATTGTTCATTGTCTTACTCATGCGCCCTTTGCAGTCGTGGAGGGGTCTCTGAAGGTCCTCGGCAGCTTTGGTATTAGAGCGTAGTTTTGATTGGATTTACGTGGAAATAAAATAAAATCATATCGATACATACAACACAAAATTTAAAGAAGTCAGAAGAGGGGACAAATATAAAATTGGATTGTTCCTATCATATCCCGAATTTTGGCATCAAAGCAAAGGTTTGGACAAATACGAAGATTCAATAAGACTAGTTACAAAAAGGGAATTCAAATAGAGCTGAGTTCGAGGTGTTAAAATATTGGACTTGAAATTTTGATATCTGAGCTTTGTTTTTAATTGGATTTATTATAAATTTAAAGAAGTTATGTTGATTAATGCAAAAAATATTTAAAGCTGTGTTTCATTCCACTCAAAGGATTCAAATGATTGGGTTACGTAAAAAAATGTGCAGTCAATCTTTTTTGTTAGTGCCCCAAGCCGCATCGGCAAACTGATTGAACTCAAAATTGAAAGTTAGGTTTTAGAATATGACCATTATCAACACTCCTATATTTACACTACTATAAAGTATAGTTTTTGTTGTATCCGGCGTGTAAACATCAGTGGATCTTCCAACTTTTCTGCAACGTTGTACTCATTCTGGTGGCAACAACACCTGCAAACAAACAATTAATTTGAGGCATGTCTGAGGACACTGTCCTTAAGAGCTATTCCGTGACTACTGGCAACTAAGTTGCGGCACTCCCCAGGATTAAATGGAGTCTTCCTGCAAGGACAGGGTGAACAGAACTAGCGGAAGGTAATAGAACTCAGTAAGGTAGAGAACCAGAGGAGGGAAGAATGATGCTCGAAAGTTCAAGAGCCGCGCTTAGAACTTCGACCTCATGCTCTTTTATAGGCTGCAAATCATCATGACATAAGGCACTCCTAAATACATTTTAATGGCAATTAACTCGTCCATTAATGCACCTAATGACAATTAAATGGGTTGTTACATTATCATTAACACACTTAATGATAATTAAAAGACGTCGGTTACAAATATTAAAAACCCATAATTGTTATTAGAGTGACGAATTAATTAGACGGATATTTTCTATAAAGAGTGCCCAATATCGCAATTAACTTACACACAAATGGGTAGGGAAAATGCCAGATTTGTCTCCAATGGCCCTATGTCATATGTTAACATACTCCTCCTCTCAATCAATTTACTAATCCAAGATCATATTCACTTGGATCCCACAATTCCAAATTATGTGGGACTCTTCCTTTGACACACCCACACACAATATTTACAACAGTTTTTTACTTCTAAAATTTACGTCTTTTTTTCTAAAAAAAGAGTAAAAAATGAGGCGGTGGCATTTTTGAAATTTTAGACTCCCTTTTGACGCCCTATATCCCATATAGGGCACCAAAAGGGAGCCTTTTGACACCCTATATGAAAGATAAGGAGCCAAAATGCTCACCTTTGACGCCCTATAACACATATATAGGGCGCCAAAAGGGAGCCTTTTGACACCCTATATGAAAGATAAGGCGCCAAAATGCTCACCTTTGACGCCCTATAACACATATAGGGTGCGAAAAGCACCCCATATTCCTCCCTTTTTATTTCTCCCGCCCGCGCTCCCTCCTCCTTACTGCATGTAGGCTCTCCCTCCTCAAAACCTTTAAACCCCGTGCCCCTACCCTCTTTCTGTCACTGCGACTTGCTCCTCCGCCGGCCCAAGATCGACGTTCTCCTCTGCCAAGTTCCCTGAATGTTTTTCCCTACGTCCGTCCCTGCGTTGCATTCTGTCTCTTTATCGCGGTCTGTCCCTCCCTAGCACTTTGTCTCTCTGTCGCCTCAACTCCAAGGCTCGATCTATCACTTGAGCTCAAATCCATCTACAATCCAGTCCCCAATGAGCAACGGCCAAATCGAATCCAGTCCTCGACTCAAGCTGCAGCCTGCAAATCTCTCAGTCTGTCTGTCACATTACACCAGTGAGTCCAACCTCTCTTCTTCATCTTGCTTTGAATCTGATCTAGCCTCTGGACTTTTTCTGTTTAATCCCTTTTTCATATTTTCTGCGTAGTCTATAGCTTTATGCCTTTTTTTAGCATATGTTGAATCAGCTACTGGAACCATTTTTTCTACTTTCAGATCATTTATAGCTTTCCCTTTTGTAATATCCGTATATTTCATGTGAGTGGAAATAAAGGCTAAGTCGGTATTTATATGATGATTAAATACCCATGGATATAGAAATACGGAAAGGAAAATGCCTAAATAAGAAAGAGGATAATCGACTAAGTCCCTGGCCTTGAGAATTTCAAGTAAGAATGATCCAAGGGCAAAATGGTCATTTGGCCTAAATGACAATGAGAAATAATTATTTGAGATAGCAGAAGTCCTCAAATGCCGGAGACCCAAACTAATAAAAGTTTAGTTGGGTTATAAAGTAATTAATAAAATTATTATCCGGTATCTGATGCGGGCAGTTTCGCTGTACGGAGAACAACAGTGCCCGAAAAAGTATTTTCTTAGAAAATTAATTACGGAAAATCCGGGAAGAATTTTGAGGAACGGACAAGAGCTTGAGAATCAGGGAAAATATAGAATTTTTCCATGTCCTTATGTCAAATTGGTCGCCGGAAGCCCGTTTTACGGTGTTGCGCGCAAATCGAGAAATCCTGGTGATTTACGAAGGAAGCCAAAGGCATTTTGAGAAATGGATGATGCCACCTAGGCAAGGAGACCTAGGGAAGGGTGCCACATGAAAGAAAAGTCCCAGGAAAAATAAAAAAGAAAAATTTCTCGATTAAAGGTTACTTTACGGAAATGCGTGCCATCGGATCAAGTAAATGACCGGGCCAGGGCCCAGTCAGCCAATCAGATTTGGAGGGCAAGCAAAATGGCGCCATGTGAAGCAAGGAAAGCGAAGAGGACAAGTGGCACAAGGAGGATCAAGTATTTCCAAACTTGGTCTCCAAGCTTCAATCTCCACCGCTCAATTTTCAAGAGGCTTTCCACTTAAGCAATTTTTCCTCTCTTTCCTCCCATTTCTCACGCCACTTTCTCTCTCTCCTTGGGCAGAAATTTGCTCTCCATTCTCTTTAGAAATCACTCCCTCCTCAAGCAAGAAGAAGAGCTCCAAGCTTCTATAACTCTAGATAAAGGTTTCTAACAACCAAATCTTCCTCTTTTCTTGAGTCTTGTAACCTCCACTACCTTTCTCTTGAGTTGTTCCATGAATGAGCCCCTCTTTAGAAGAGGAAGGCTAGGATTTCAAGAGTTTAAAATGGAAATGAGAAGGTTTTTAAAGTGGTAAAGGGTTACAAGTTACTCTTTGAGTAGTATGAACTTTGTTGTTGGTTGTTGTTGGTTGAGTTGTCTTAAAATTTTGGGAAGCTCATTTTTATGGGGAGGTGCTGCTCAAATTTCTTTTGGACTAAGGGAAGGTGTTTTTGAGTAGACCAAAGTTAAGAAAAAGGGTTTTTGGAAGCAAGGAAACACATGGTTTCATGAGCAAAGTTGAAAAATCCTTCCTTTCCTTGTTTTTGCTATTTTCGTCCAAGCCAAAGAAAAAATAGAAAGGATGTGTTTTTGAGCATTTTGATGGTTCTTGTGGCTTCAAAATGATGTTTTGTGTAGGGTAAAGCTAAGAGATGGATTTTTGAAGCTCAAAGGGCCATAACAATCAAGTCTTGAACTTGTAGGACACTTAGAAAACCAAAAAGGGGGTTTTTATGTGTTTTGCAAGTTTTGTTGTATTTTGATGATGACATGTTTATGTGGATATTATGCCATGATTTTTAGGAGTTTAAGAGGTCCCAAGAGCATCTTGAAAAAGGACCAAGAACACTTTGGAAGTTGGATTAAAGAAAGTTAAGATCTTGAGGTAGCAAAACTACTGATCTCATTCTATGTTTAAGAAAATGATTTGTGAATATTACATGAACTTTTATGATGAGCAAAGTGCATGATTTGTGTATGAAATGTGACTTTTGTACTATGGCCACATGCATGCTAAAGTGAAGTTTGATGTGTCACATGTTTATGTATTCATACACATGCCATAAAGTCATGTATGCACATTCACTAAATTATGATTATGTGGTTTTGCTATTGGGATTCCCAAATCTCATCCCCACCCACTAACCATGTAGGTGAAAGCACAAGCAAGGGTAAGGAAAATGTTCTTGATTCTTGAAGATGATGATGCATATGCTTGCTTGTTTTGTGTAAATATGCAAGATGCTATTTTTCTTTGAAGTTGTTAGGGTTGTAACCTAACTACAACATGAAGAACATATGAACATGGGATGATGCATGCATGATCATGAGATAAGAAGGAAAAATAAGGAGAAGAAACTAATCATGCATGTTAGAGTTAAGATCATGAACCAAAAAGAGGTTTTGGTAGCAAAAAGAAAAATTGGTTTTCAAAGTTGAAGGTTCCAAAGGTCCTGAAAAACAAATCTGTTTCCAGTGGCGATTTAAAATAGCAGACGATCTCCAAATGGATTGAAATTTTTCAGTCTGAAACTACACATCCTAATCTTTAAATTGATATAAATTTTACAAAATTTTGATGTGTACATTAAGAGATATGATTTTCCATAGTTAAGGGAAAAACTGGAAAAACAGACAGTGACCATTTGGACATTGCTACGATTTTGGAATAAACTGATTCAAATGGGTAAGGACTGGAACCAATGAATATTTTTCCCCTATAGATCACTTAATAAGCTAAATTTAGAAATTGGAACCACTCCATTTCGAGTTTTATAGAATTAATTATGAATTTTCAAAGTTGGGTCAGAAATTTGGAAAATGGGCCAGTGAACAGTAACAACATTTTTAAGAAAAAGAAAAATTTTCTAGTTCACTGAAAAGGCCAAAGTGAGTTATCCAAGGCCCAAGAATGGTTCATAAGTGATATAATAAGTAAATATAGGGGGGAAATAAGAGGTGTCACACCTTTCATATGCATTACTTTACCCTCCTTAAAGGAACCATTTTTGACATTGAGATAATAATTTCAGAGGCTTAATAATTGCACAGGGTATGTAGTAGACTGATTTTGGTTTTGCTGTATCGGATAGTGGGTCTTGAGTCTTGATTGGTTTTATCAACTTGAGGTTGTTCAATGTTTATTATGCAGTAGAATGTTTATTACTTTACCCTCCTTAAATGAAATAATTTTTCACTTGTTGTTTTGATTGTAGACTGTTCCAGGTTATGATGTTGCTGGAATAGTGGTGAAGGTTGGTAATCAAGTGAAAGGCTTCGAAGTGGGTGATGAAGTGTATGGGGATATAAATGAGAAAGCCCTTGAGGGGCTTAAGTAGTTTGGAACTCTGGCAGAGTATACCGCAGTTGAAGCAAAATTGTTGGCACCGAAACCTAAGAATTCGCCCAGGCTACTAGTCTTCCTCTTGCGATTGAGACAGCAAACAAGGGACTGGAGAGGACCGGCTTCTCATAATATATTCTTGTTCTAAATGGTTCTGGAGGAGTTGGAAGCCTAGTGATTTAGGTATTTTACTTTAGACCACATCAGCAAAATATCTTGTTTACATCAACTTTTTGAAATAAGGTTAAGAACTAATCTGCCTGAGATAGTGAACCGGCGGGTAAATTGTTTCCCCAAGGATTCATTTGATCAGTTCATTTCATCTTTTCTCTAATACTGATTTTTCAGTTATCCTTATTCATGACTAATGGCTCAAACCCTAAAAGTCAAACTCTGTTCATTGACAGTTTGTATGAAATTCAGATTCTCTATAGCTATATCAAGCAGTTAATGGATTTTATTTTCCTGAACTGTGGTGTGTTTTGGTGTAGTTTAATTTATAGTTCACAAATGATACAAGAGTAATGTGAAAGTTCTTCTTAAGAAAGAAAGAAAATTCTCGCTGACAAGAATTCCATTTATTAGAATAACTTGATATCAGTATTAATTTTTATTTTCTCTGTTGACTTTCAGCTACAGCTGACAAGAATTCCATTGTTTTTTTGGTTTTGATGAGCCGCAATAACATTTGTTTTTAACTCTGATGTGTTTATTAAGTCTGAACTTGATTTGATGTATAAAATGGAATTACCTACTACAAACTAAATTAAATATAGTAAATGGGTTAATTAAAATTGAACAGAAAGTTTTAAAAAAATATATATACCTACGGCGCCCTATATTTCAATATAGGGCGCCGTAAGTGGTACCCTACAGTGCCCTATATTGCAATATAGGGCGCCGTAGGTCTGGCCTACGGCGCCTCTCCTGATATAGGGCACAGTAGGCCCTAACTTACATACACACCCCCAATAAAGGGCGCCAATTGGGTTAAAAATATGGCGTAAAAAGTACATTTTGTAGTAGTGTTAGCTTCAGTAGTGGACTATGAGTGACAAAAATGCTAGAGTGATATTTTGTTGACGATATTAGTGGAAATGGTTCTTTGTAGAATACAAGAAGATAGGAAGAAGATGAAAAGGAAAGTTATGCACAATGTCTCCAAGGCGTAGGCAACACTTTCCTTTAAGCTTAATTCACCCCCACCTATTCCTATATTATAGGGTAAAACTTGGGTTAACTGGTGAATTTCCTGCAGGATACAATAGAGACACTTGAGTATGGATTGCACTCCCTATATTCAAACCAAGACAACAAAGGTTTTTACAAAGTGATAATTTATCTTTTTCTAAGTGTGCACTCAAAGAGAAAGACAATGAGTTTAATATTGATGTGAGAAAATTGTGTGTAGAATTGTGTGTCCAAATGGATAGATGGGAAGGGTATTTATAGAGTATGGAGAGTGTATTGAAGTGGTACCTTTTGGAAACAATGTCTCTTCAATTAAAAGTCACAACTATATCACTTCAAAAAGTTACAACCATAATAACTTTTCAATGAAAAGTTGCACCTTTATGGTATGTAGAGATACATAACTTTAGAATTATAACCCCTACACACCTCTTCAAATAAACTAATTAATTTATCAATTAATCAATTCATAAGGACACAACTTTTTGTAGTGTATTGACAATTTCGACAATGACAAGTTCTTCTAAATTTTTTCGTAGCATATTGATCTTATATTACTTAAGGATAGTGTCATCTTTTCCGTCAAATTTTGAAATCCCTGATTGCTGATTACTACCTATCTATCTTTTCCCTTACTCATGGCAGCAAATGAGATTTTCCATATTCAAGGGGTAATTTTAAGAAATTTTCACTTGATAGAATCTCGGTGATCTTAGCCTTTGAATACCCCAATGATTATTCACTTGTTCAGTGGGACCACCAATGCTTTTCGTGACTCACGCTCATATACTTTTCCAAACTAAAAAAGTAGATTTGCTCATAGGAACACGTTCACGTGTTCGAAACGGGCAAAGGAAGACTTGTGTTGACTTCGATGATTTCATTATTATATTTATAAAATCAATCAAGAACCATAAAAAAAACTCAATATTATACAAAATTAAAAAAAGACTAGATATTTTTCTTACATAACTTCCGAGAAACAAAACCTGATGAAGCATGTTTCTCCAACGTCTACCGCAGACTCTTCAACTCCTTGGCGCTTAATGACCACTTCTAATTTATTACAGTGGTTACAACATTATTGCTTGATATTTTTATTTCCCTTCAATCATTGCTTGACATTTTTCTTTCCCTTCAATCATCTTGGGCTCCACAAACAGCTGTAGACGTTTTATATGAAAGGTTGTAGATAAGGTAGAAGAGATGGAAGAGGATCGAATCATCAGTACCTTTTCTCCATTCTTCACACTTAACCATGTTGAATACCTCTTCTGGGGATGGCAGTGGCTTCATGCTCATAATACAACCTCAAACATCTCCAATGGAGTCTTTGAGACCCAGAAGGAGCTCATGGTCATTAGCAACGTCCAATAAACTTAATCATGTTGAATACCTCTTTTTAAGGAGGGTAGGGGCTTCATGCTATGATAATACCTTACACATCTTTAAAGGAGCCATGAAGACAAAGAAGAAGATCATGGTTCGTACCTTCCGAGTTTCATCACACTCAATCATGTTGAACACCTCTTTTAAGGAGGGTAGTGGCTTCATGCTCATAATTATTACCTCGGACATCTTTAAAGGAGTCATCGAGACCGAGAAGAAGCTCATGGTCAGTACCTTCCGACGTTCTTCACACTCAATCATGTTGAATACCTCTTTTAGTGAGGGTAGTGGCTTCATGCTCAGAATATGACCTCAAACATCTTCAATGGAGTCATGAAGACCAAGAAGAAACTCATGCTATGTACCTTTGTCTATCCACAATCTTTTTTTATACAGCTCATCTCTATGGCAAGATTAATTTTTCATGGATCTCATTGAAAATCTCCTTAACCGAATAAGTAGTCTTGTTTGAGTCCCAAATCTCTTTACTAGTGGTAGCAAGCAAATAATCCTCCCCTACCTCCACTGGTTGGGCTGGTTTTCTAGCTCTGATACTATGAAGTTTATGGGCAGTAGAAGGCTGTGTCTTTTGTTCATGCAAGCTGAATACATATATAGGTGAAAAGAGGGAATAAAAAGGGAATCAATCTGAATCTAATCATATCTCATATATCTCTCTTTAATTAAATCAATATCAGTTGTTGATAGTAAATTATAAAGAGATGTATTAAAATAATGCTCTTTTATGCTAAAAAAAATTATATTGCACGGTAGAAATTTTATTAATTGCATTAAAATTTTTAAATATTTATTTTTGGTGAGTTTCTAGTAGCCCACTGGAAGCTTCTTTCAACCCTCCAACCCGTAGGTTGAGGCGAATTGGCCTATTTTCCAATCCTAATTGGCAATACGATTTTTATAATTGTCAGGCTTGTTTTGTCCTATATTTTTGGACAAAACAAGCCTGGTGGCCACTTCTTTCTCTTTCTTTTTTGAATTCAGAAAAAAATTATCTCATGTGAAGTCCTGGCCACATCTTCTTCCATTTTTTATTTTATATTTTCTGAAAAACAGAAAGAATATGAGTAGATTAAATAGTAAGATTACTTTTTATCGTAATAATTGAATTTAGGGAGAAAGGTATTTGAAGTAAATTAAATAGTTATAAAATATTTATAGATTTAATCAAATATAAGAAATTATAAAAATGTACACCTAAGTGGAATGATAAATGCCTATATTATAAGGAGAGAGAGAGTGAGTGTGTTTGTGTGGGGTATGTGTGATTTCAGGCTTTTAGCACTTGAATTAAGCTGAAGTGTATTAATTAGGGATGTGTCAAGTAATGATATTGAGAATTAATGGTTTTTTTATCAAAACAGTCCATTTTATTAATCACCAACAAATCAAGTTTTACAACAACTAATAGTCGAAGCCAAAGAAGAACACTCAAAAAAAAACCTAAGGTTACAAACTAGCACACATCTAAACCAGCAAAAAAAAAAACACTATGCTAACACTACATTATTCCTATTCCTAAAAAAAGCTGGGAAAGTTCATACCTATCCATCAGTATTACACTAGCCAATACCTTCTCTGCTTGATGCTGCCCTTTGTGTCTGATGTATATCCCTCTCCATGATCCAAATCAGATGCGGTACTATTTCCCTCATTGCCTCAGCTACCAAAAAAATATGCAGCCTTGTTCCCTGCTCGAGCTACCAATGACAGCTCCCAATTCCTGCACCTTCATGTCTCCAAAATCCTTAAGCATTCCTGCAAAAGTTCTGTGCCCCCCCATTCACACCCATCCATTCTTTTATTCTTCAACCTGACAAAAAGTTCTTCACAATCCATCTCCACTACCACATTTTCTTCTACCCACAAATCCACTCCCTCCAGTGCCTCCCCTACTGCATAGCATTCAGCTTGAAATGCAGAATCTGATGTTCTTCTCTAACATATTCCACCCATGTATCTTCCTTCCCAGTCTCTTCCTATCAAGCCAATAGCTGCTTCCTTTGTTTTCTCTTTAATAGCAGCATCCACATTAACTTTACATTTCCCCTATACTGGTTTCTCCCAAACCCTTTTCCTCTCAAAATGTTTTTTGCTTCCTTTCTTCCTTCGCCTTTTTTCTTCTACTGCCCAGTACTCCCTTACCAACCTTATTGCCCCATTTACACATTTTACTGTGTCTATCTCACTGTGCTCAAAGATTACTTTGCATCTTTTCTTCCAGATTCTCCATCACGTTGCTACAAATAGCGCAAGCCCATATTCATCTGGACCTTCTTTTGCTTCCATCCACTCCTCCAACCACCTATCCAACCTTAAGATATTTTGCTCATCAAATCTTAATGCCAACGGTGAGCTGTACCAGCATTGGGCAGCCCATGGACATAGAAATAGTAAGTGTTCAACTGATTCTACTTGGGATTTGCAAATTGTGCATGCTGGGCTTTGCACACACCTTTTTTTGTATAATGCATCATTTGTTGCAAAGGCTCCATTCACTGCTCTCCACAAAAAATTATTGATCTTTGGACATGTTTTAATATTCCACAGTCCCTGCTAGAGCTTTTTCGATGGTTTTTATTATCCATTTGCCCCACTGCCCTTCTTCTCTCTATCTTTCTCCCAAGCAGCCTTGTAACCCAATTTGACAGCATAAATTCCATCTCTGCTTCTTCTCCAGATAAGCATGTCTGCTATTTGGTTTTTAGGGAGTTTGATCTTCCTGATAAGTTCTTTGTCTTCCTCATTCAAGCTTCCTCCCATTCTTTGAAAATCCCATGCTCCATCTGTTATCAATTCCTTCACCATCATTTTCTCCATCTTCCCATTAAGTTGCCTTTCCTTCAGTTTGAAGCCCTCACTAGTAGGAATTCATTTATCCTTGAAGATTCATATATTCTTACCATCTCCAGGTTTCTAAAATAAGTCTTCCATTAACAAGTCCCTTCCTTCCAAGATGCTAGACCAGCCCCAGGATGCTTTGCTTCCTCTTTTTGCTGATAGGAAACCTTCATTTGGAAAGTAAATTCCTTTCATAATTTTGACCATATGGTATTGGGGTCTTGCAGCATTCTCCAGGCGGTTTTTGCCAATAGGGCCTTATTGAACATTTCCCAATCCCTGAACCCCATTCCCCCTTCTCCTTTAGGGGTGCTTAAGGTGCTCTAAGCCTTCCAATGTATTCTTCCACCTCTCTATTATGGCCCCACCAGAATTTTGAAATCATGCTGTCCATTTCTACACACAATTTCTTTGGAAACCTGAAGCATGACATTGGGAATATAGGAATTGCATTAGCCATTGGCAAATTTAGCAATTTTTCTTTCTATCCTTGTAGCTTCAATCCCATTTTATTTTTCACAAAAGCTAGTGCATCCGTTTTTTATCTTCCCCATATCATTGGCAATCCCAAGTACTTACCTGGGCAATCATCCGCCTTAATACCAAGTACTTCATACACTGTTATTTTATCCTCATTGCTTGCATTTTTTGAGAAAAAATAAATTCCTCATAAAAAATTTACTGCTTGTCCAGAGGCATAGCAGTAGCAATCTATTATTCTCTTTAATTCCCTACAGTTTCTTGTATAAGCATTGATGAAAAACAAGGCATCATCTGCAAAAAAGCTATGTTGAGCATATGGTAGCTTCTTGCTACTTTGATTCCCTTTAGCTTCCTTTGATCCGTATGTCTTTGTATCATTTTTAGAGTACATCCGCTGCTATTATGAATAGGTAAGGGAAAATTGGGTCCGCTTGTCTTATTCCTCTCAACATTCCCAAATCAGCTATTTTCCCCTGTTGATAAGCTTTGTCGTGGGGCTTGCAAATAAAACTAAGCTAGAATGCAATATAATGGCACTAACCTAGGTCGATCTCTACGTGGAACTTATATTGAATTATTAATAATCAAGCGTAAATAACAAATTAGCCAAGAAGTATCAAATTTTTTTAATATAATTAAACTAGACGAAAGAATTTAAACTCTATAAAAGGAATGTCCTAGATGAATGAATCTACTAACCTTCCTCGCCCAATTTTAATATTGAGTTCTCCTTTTAACTAAGCACAAGGACTAGCAAAGACCCTTACTAATCAATATTCCTAATTTCTTTTTAAGATAATCTAAACCTAGACTCAATTAATCAATTAGGAATATCTTTAGTGCTTAGCTCGTGTTAGATTTATAAAAGATCCTCTTTACCTCCAACTAATTCCTAAAAATCTAGAAAATCAATTGATTTCAAGAGAATAAAGGAAAGCAATTGAATAACAAGAGAGCTATAGTCCAATCACAATCCAAAGTACCAATCTAACACAAGTATCACAATCCAAATTACATCAACCGATAATAATCCTCTTTCATACATACAAATTATAATCTCTAGCAATCTAGAATTACAATTTGCACATACAAAGGTTCGGAAGTGAAATTAAAATTTAGAGAACTCCCCTAATTGCTTAAGGACTCCGGTTAGAATCATCATCACCATCGGACGGATTGATTTAACTGCTCATCACTGGAAATTAACTCCACCTTCCAGCTTGATTTCCATCACCATTCAGGATATTGTGAGGACTGAAAATGATTGGCTATGAGGAAGGAATCGATGCAACTGAGGCAATTTAATGAGTGTTGTCGGGAACGCGTGTGACTGGAACAGAAGCAAGATGCAAATGGGAGTATGAATGAGGGAGAGCATCCTAGCGTCATGGTGAAGCAGCTGCTAACTCTCCAAGTGGAGGCCGAAAAGGAATGAAAATCTTGCAAGGGGAATGGATGATGGCAAAATGAAAAATAATGAAGGAGTGTATGTGAGTCTGTGTGTGTGGCTGAGAATGAGGCAGCTGGAAGTGGAATTTAATGGTTAAGTGAATGGGTGTCGCTGGAGGTGTGTGCTCGATGGAAAGAAGATGGTAGAGTGAAGTAGAGGGGGAAAAATGAAGTGGCGGCTGAAGTCTCCGGAGGCTTGATGGAATACATGGAAATGGTTGAAGAATGAATGATTTGCGCCACTTCCAAGAATTCCCCAATTAGTGGCCGCCGCTTGGTCTTTGGAATGAAGGAATGGGTTCTTCATGGCGGTGTGTGTGGAATGAAAAATGTGGATGATTCTTTCCGTCTATGACCTCCCACTCGAATGGAATAGGGAATTATGAGGTGGCAGCATATTTCCTTTTTTCTCGTGAATCTCCAGGCGTTTGTGCGAATAGGGAAAGAACATGATGGGAATTCTTTTTTTCTATTGAATGAATAGTGGCTGGTTCCATTAATGTATGTGCGTGGCCCAAGTGCAGAAATTAGCTCTAGGAGGTCCAATGCATGAATGGACTTCCTCTTTCTTTTCTTGTCTTTTCAATCTGCACAAAAAAGAAACTAAAAAAAATTCAAATTGCCCTTTTACATAATAATTAATTAAACCCAATGAAGTCAATAATGAGTGATAATAGACCAAGTTTAGGTACAAAAAATATATAAAATATTGAGGTTTATCAACTCCCCCACACTTAGCCTTTTGCGTTCTTGGGCAAAATTATGTTATGTCAAGAGCCAAAAATAAAAATGAATAAGAAAATGCAAGCATCAAGAACCATAATTTGTAATTATGACTTATCACTTATTTCCAATAAATACTCATACCATATGTTAAAAGAACCAAGCAATGATGCAAAGATTAATAAAAATGAATGCAACTAAGAAACCCTCACAAGGTTAAGTATTTACGCTCAATTCTCTCAATGGGGTATTTTTCACTCAATCATCCATATAATCAAACTCTACCATATGCTTGTAATGGTTCTAAGCTCTCCACCGCTAGTAGTAATGGCACAAATAGATCAGTAGATCTTTTATTAGATTGTAATATTGGAAAGGTCAATAAATGATATGGTGGGTAAACAAATGAATGGATAGAGATAACTGAAAATATAGGATCAAGTACATGAAAAAATGATGAGACAATTACACAATAGCATCATCAAACACTTACACACATGACTAAGTAATACAATGCAATGCTTATGGACCTTTCAATTTTTTTTTCTTTTGTTGCTTTCCTCAATCATTTCTTTTTTCCCTTTTTGTTTCTTTTTTTTTCCTTTTCCTTTTTCTTCTTCTTCTCTTTTTTTTATCTTTATTTTATTTTATTTTATTTTTTTACAGCATTGCATAAAAAAATTTGAGAATGTATGCCAATGTCCAATGATGCAATCAAGTCTTGTCTTGAGAAATAACACAATGTACTTGAATCTAAAATGTAATGAAACAATGGTTTATGAAATGAAAATGATGGGCTCAAAGGAGTTAAACAATGGAAAATGATGTTAGGGTTGGTTTTTTGGTTTATCTAGTTAATGAAATGAATGCCTAAATCATATCTATCATGCCAATACAAGTGCAATCTCAAGCAAGAACCAAGAGAAGTTCTAGAGAGTAATGGAATAGATGGACGTATCTCTCATATGAAATGAACAAATAGGTCCAAAATCCTTCCACAAGGCTTTTTTTTCCTAATTGCATTCATCAATCTTAATCAAAGCATCAATCTTCGAACTTAATGCATATGATATCAACACTTCTTTTCAACAAGTTCTAAGTCACAATTAACCAAATTGTAATTGAAATGCTAAACATATGCTAATTCATAACAAAATATAGCTTTCAAGGTTCAAAATGTGCATTTTACTAACCAAATCAGTTCAAATTTTTTTTAATTTTTCTCAAGCTAAAGGAGAGTTCTTTCACATAACACAACTCACTCCCATCACACTTATTCTTACATTGTCCTCAATGTAAACACGAATCCATAGTGAACAATGAAACTCGAAACAGTAATAAGAGATCAATGTGAAGAGTGAGTCACAATTAGATACTAAAACACACAATACAAACAAAAACAATACACACTAAACATAACATAGCTATCTTTCCTATTGGTGACACCCTCCATCACACTTGTTCTTGAACATATAATCATGCAAATCAGTCCAAAACAATAAGAACAAGAGAAAGGAGGGATACAACCTTATCATGGAGGCTTGTAGCTCTTCTGGTAGAGGCGAAGACGATTGGCTCGAGTGTGGAAATGCCCACCATAACCATCCTTCAATTTGTAACTCCTCTTATCACCTTTGGCCACCACTTCTATAGACCAATTCATGTCTCCTTGAATACCTCATGAGGAGTAGAGTAATGAGGTACGTACGCCATAACATAATCACCAACTTCAAAAGTATTCTTTTGTGCTTGAAGCTCTTCATAAGTGAGTTTATTTAGATCAATAGATAGAGCATGGAGTGATAATAGTGAAGAGCTTCCAAAACCATTCTTAGAACTCAAGGGCTTCTCTTTGTTAGGTGTTGGATTAGTATGGAGTTGACATACCAACTTCACTAGTTTAGAAACATGCCTCAAAGCTTGACAAATATTCAAAGGACTCTTTGCATGAGTCTTAGCAGCTCCACTATACCCTGTACTATTGTCACAAACAACACCTTTCTCAAACGTACCAAGGTTAGTAGAAGACTCAACAAGCATAGTATCATTAGGCAAAACAACACATGGAGTGGAAAGAGTGTAACCCAATGAACTAGCACTAGAATACTGCATGTCACTACCATGTGAGGGGGAAATAGAAGAATAGGGGTGAGAAATCATTAGGCAAAACAGCACATGGAGTGTAAAGAGTGTAATCCAATGAACTGGCACTAGAATACTGCACGTCACTACCATGTGAAGGGGAAATAGAAGAATAGGGGTGAGAAAGGGTAGTTGTACTAATTTGTGCATCAACATGACTCAATTGCTTATGAGAAACCAATTCAAGCTCAACAGAAGTATTATCATGCAGCTCATCAATAAAATGAACATCAAGCAATGAGTAATCTTCATGTGGTTGTTTCATTGTTTCATACATGTTGAAATGCACAAAATTATCATCAACAGACATAGTAATGGAACCCTCATGCATTTTGATGTTAGTTCTTGCAGTCCTCATAAAAGGTCTACCCAAAATCAATCCCTCTTTACTCAGAGTATCTTTAGACATGTCTAAAACATAAAAGCCTGCATGAATGATCAAATCTTTAACCTTCACTAGTACATCCTCAAGAACCCCATGTGGATATCTGACAGTTTGATCCGCCAATTGAAAAATAACATTAGTGGGCTTGAGGATAGTAGTACCTAAGGACTCAGACTGATTTTGGCATCACATTTATCGCTGCCCCTAGGTCAAGTAATGCCTTCTGAATAGTATGCTTCCCAATAGTGCATGGAATATTGAAACTACCCGGATCTTGACATTCAACTGGTAGTTGAGGTTTGAACAAAGCACTTACATTGGAAGGCAATTGGACCATCTCATTTGGTTTGAATCTATTCTTATATTTACATAGGTCCCTTAGAATTTTGGCATACTTTGGTTTTTTTGACCAATTCAAGCAAAGGCATATTGCTTCAATTTTGCTAAACAGTTCATACAAATCATTATCATGCATTTCATGAGCCTTTTTCATGACTTGAAGATAGGAATGAGGGAAGGGAAGGTCTTTGAGATTTACCTCTTTACCTTTATTGCTTAAGGCTCCATCATCTGCTTCACTTTCAGCTATATCATCTGCTTGAATATCAGCTTGTGCAGATGGATTTTTCTTTAAAAGGGTCTTTTCTTTATTGCTTTTAGATGAAGGTACAACAATAGAAGTTGATGCTCTTTCTTGCATCTCTTCATCATGATCAACTTCTATGTCTTCATCTTCCTTATCCTTGAACCCAACTTCTTTCCCACTCCGCAGTGTGATCGCATTAACTGCCTTAGGATTCATCACAACATTACATGGAAAACTTCCTTTCTTAGCATCTTCTTCACTTCTTGAGTTAGACAATTTAGAAACAAAAGTAGTGAGATCGTTGTGCTTCATCTCTATTTGCTCAATTTTGTCACAAAGTTTACCCATAATCTTTATTAAGGCTTCATCCCTATTTGGTTGTTGGATAGGCACCTCCCTGGATGTTGAAGGGAAATAATGGGAGTTCATAGGGACATTTCCAAAGTGCCCTTGAGAGGTTCCAGCAGCTCTGTACATATTGTCCTTGCCTTGACCCGCTTAATATATCTTATTGTAGGCACTGGAATATTGCTCTTAGGTAGGCCTTTGGAAATTCATGGATACCACCTTAGCAGACTCACAATGAGAAGGACATGTAAGAGTAGTGTGCATAGGACTAGCACAAATATCGCATGAGGAAGGTACAAGAGCTTGAGACATAGGAGTAGAACTAGTGGCATTAACATTGTGAACTTGTTGAGCTTGCATAGTTTTCTGCATACATCCTACTTGATCACTTAGGATGGCCAATTTATTCAAGATTTCATCGGCCGACCAAGCTCCAACTTCACAAGATTGAGCTACTTCCCTCGCACCAAATTGTTGGTTGTTTGCAGCCATCTTTTCAAGTAAATCCCAAGCTCCTTGAGAAGTTAAGTCAAGCAAAGAACCACCGGCAGCAGCATCAATAGTGGTTTTCATATTATCTAGCAATCCATCATAAAAATATTGCACCAAATGAGATTGAGCAATTTGATGATGAGGGCAGCGCGCTAGTAGGACTAGAAATCGACTCCAATACTCATAAAGGCTTTCTCCTACAGCTTGTTAGATGCTATAAATCTCATTTCTCATTTTGGTAGTCCTTGAAGTTGGAAAGTATTTCTCTAGAAAGGCTTTCTTCAATTGCTCCCAAGTTAGAGTGGCAAAGTTTTGTGGAAGCATATGGAGCCATTCCTTTGCCTTACCATCTACAGAAAACAAAAAGGCTCGGCTCAAAACATCATCCAATCGAGCTCTAGGGGTTTCATGGATGAACACACCATGTGAAGATTCTGAAGATGTTTATGAGGATCCTGTCCTGCATTGCCATAAAATTTAGGTAAGGCACTTATCAAATGACCTTTCAACTCAAAATTTGCATTAAAGTTGTAGAAACCATAAGGATTATAATCAACATTTGATGACTTCATTTCCCTTATGCTTCTATTCCAAATTTCATTGTGCACATTATTCGGTATATGTTCATCATTACATTCCTGATTTTGTCTAGGAATCTCATCATCAGTATCCATCACAAAATGATTATCAAATAATCTCCTAATGAAGACTCAAAATCAGATATGCCAAGGTTATGACAAGAATCAAATGAAGATGCCCTAGATGTAGTGTGTGAAGAGTGTTCAAAGGGTACTTGCAACAATAGAATTGAATTGCTCGTACCTTCACCTCTCCTTTCTTTTCTTAGTGCTCTAAGTGTTTTTATCGATTTCTTTATCCAATGGAACAATTTCTTGTTCTTTAGATCTGGTCATGCACACTCAGAACAGCAACAGTAAATGGCAAGGTGCCCAAAGAAAACAATAATTTAAAAATTTTTTTAAGTTTTTTAAGTCTAAAATGGAAAAGCAAAAGAAAAGAAAAAACAAAACAAAACAAAAAAATACCCCTATTAATTTGATAATTGACACTCAATTACCTAGTAGCTCAAGGCTCCCCGGCAACGGCACCAATTTGATAAGCTTTGTCGTGGGGTTTCCAAATAAAACTAAGCTAGAATGCAATATAATGGCACTAACCTAGGTCGATCTCTATGTGGAACTTATATTGAATTACTAATGATCAAGCGCAAATAACAAATTAACCAAGAAAATCAAATGTTTTTTTAATCTAATTAAACTAGACGAATGAATTTAAACTCTATAAAATCAATGTCCTAGGTGAATGAATCTACTAACCTTCCTCGCCCAATTTTAATATTGAGTTCTCCTTTTAACTAAGCACAAGGACTAGCAAAGACCCTTACTAATCAATATTCCTAATTTCTTTTTAAGATAATCTAAACCTAGACTCAATTAATCAATTAGGAATATCTTTAGTGCTTAGCTCGTGTTAGATTTATAAAAGGTCCTCTTTACCTCCAACTAATTCCTAGAAACATAGAAAATCAATTGATTTCAAGAGAATAAAGGAAAGCAATTGAATAACAAGAGAGCTATAGTCCAATCACAATCCAAAGTACCAATCTAACACAAGTATCACAATCTAAATTACATCAACTGATAATAATCCTCTTTCATACATACAAATTATAATCTCTAGCAATTTAGAATTACAATTTGCACATACAAAGATTTGGAAGTGAAATTAAAATTTAGAGAAATCCCCTAACTGCTCAAGGACTCCGGTTAGAATCATCATCACCATCGGACAGATTGATTTAACTGCTCATCACTGGAAATTAACTCCACCTTCCAGCTTGATTTCCATCACCATTCAGGATATTGTGAGGACTGAAAATGATTGGCTACGAGGAACGAATCGACGCGACTAAGGCAGATTAATGAGTGCCTTTGGGAATGTGTGTGACTGGAACAGAAGCAAGATGCAAATGGGAGTATGAATGAGGGAGCGCGTCCTAGCGTCATGGTGAAGCAGCTGCTAACTCTCCAGGTGGCGGTCGAAAAGGAATGAAAATCTTGCAAGGGGAATGGATGATGACAAAATGAAAAATAATGAAGGAGCGTATGTGCGGCTGTGCGTGTGGCTGAGAATGAGGCAGCTGGAAATGGAATTTAATGGTTAAGTGAATGGGTGTCGCTGGAGGTGTGTGCTCGACGGAAAGAAGACGGTAGAGTGAAGCAGAGGGAAAAAAATGAAGTGGTGACTGGAGTCTCCTGAGGCTTGATGGAATACGTGGAAATGGTTGAAGAATGAATGATTTGCACCACTTCCAGGAATTCCCCAATTAGTGGCCGTCGCTTATGGGTTCTTCATGGCGGCGTGTGTGGAATGAAAAATGTGAATGATTCTCTCCGTCTGTGACTTCCTACTCGAATGGAATAGGAAATTATGAGGTGGCAACATATTTCCTTTTTTTCCCGTGAATCTCCAGGCATTTGTGCGAATAGGGAAAGAACATGGATGGGCCCCTCGTGTGTGCTGGTGGCTCCTTTGGGCTTGTGATGGGAATTCTTTTTTTTTCCCTATTGAATGAATAGTGACTGGTTCCATTAATGTGTGTGAGTGGGCCATGTGCAGAAATTAGCTCCAGGAGGCCCAATGCATGAATGGACTTCCTCTTTCTTTTCTTCTCTTTTCAATCTGCACAAAAAAGAAACTAAAAAAAATTCAAATTGCCCTTTTACATAATAATTAATTAAACCGAATTAATCCAATAATGAGTGATAATAGACCAAGTTTAGGTACCAAAAATATATAAAATATTGAGGTTTATCACCTGCCACCACCAGACTTAGGCTTGCTGAGGTCATACACTCCATTATCCATGATTACCATTTTGTTGCCAAAGCCCATTCTCTTCATCGCTTCCATTATAAATTTCCATTCTAGCCTATCATATGCTTTACTCATATATATCTTGACAGCCATTTCTACCTTCTTTCCTTTTTTTTATTGTTCTTTAAGTAATGGAAGACTTCATGAGCAACAAGAATATTGTCCTGGATTAGTCAGCCAGCAACAAAGGCCCTTTGGTTTTCTGAGATTACCTTCATCATGATAGGCTTCAGTCTGTTTGCAAGTATCTTAGAGACGATTTTGTAGAAAAAATTCCACAAACCTATAGGTCTGTACTGCCCTACCTTTTCTACCCTATCTGTCTTGGGGATTAATACCACATTTGTATTGTTTATTGCCCTTAGATTGACCTTACTTTTGAAAAAATCTCAGATCATTCTAACCACTTCATCTTTTACTTCATTCCATGCAGATTGGTAAAACATCCCTGAAAAACCATCAGGTCCAAGTGCTTTTGCCCTATTTAATTGAAATGTGGCCTCCTTTATTTCTTCTTCTGTGACATCCCTTTCTAACTTGTTTGCTTCTTCTTCTGTCACACATTTATCAATGTAATTTAGAGCTTCTCCCATTTCTCTATTGTCCCCTGATGCAAAAAGATCATTGTAAAATTTTTCAAATTATAGATTTATCTCCTTTTTCTTCCTCCAGCCATAAGCTATGTTCATCTCGCAGCTTGATTACTTTATTTCGCACTCTCATCCACACTATCTTTGAGTGAAAAAATTTGTATTTCTATCCCCTTGTGACAGCTACTACATCCTTGACCTCTGCCACCAACACTTCTCCTCCCTATCCCATGCCTCTTCAATTCTCTTTATGATCTCTTCTGCCTCCTTTCTTTTTTCTTTGCTCAGTACTCCCCTTTTGCATTCTTCTAATTCAATTATCAGCTGGTTTATCATTTTCTTGGTATTGCAAAAAAATTTTTTTGCCCCACTAAACAAGGGTTTTTCTATACTTGTTGAGCTTTTTCTAGAGCTCAACTATTGAGTTTTCACTCCTCACTCCTTCTCCTCTCCAACCCCTTCTCACTACTTCAGGAAATTCTTCATGCTAGGCCCAATATACTTCAAATTTGAACTGCTTTGGAGCCTTAGAGGTCTTGTGTTCCAGATTCAACAATAGCAGGTAGTGGTCCGATCCCACAGGTTCTATATAGGACAATACCGCTTGCTGGAAGCTCTCTAGGAACTCACAGTTTACTACAGCCCTATCAATTCTCTCCTTGACATGCTCTTCTCCAATTCTTCTATTGTTCCAAGTGTATTGTGCCCCTTGATATCCCAGATCTAGCAGCTGACAATCCAATATCATGCATTACAATTCCCTATGCACAGCCACAACCCCTGTATCTTCCCAGCAATATCTCTCATTTTATTCCACACTTCTAGTTTCCCTTTTCCACAGGTGATCCATATACAAAGGTTATGTAGTTGGAAGTGTTGTCAATTTGAGAATTGGCACTTACATGTATCAAATTCCTTGATTAATGCCACACATTAATTATTACATCTCTTTTCCACCACAATGCTAGTCCTCCACTTTTTCCTACTGGCGGCACATAAAATTCCTCATCAAATTGTAGCAATCTCTTTTTTTTCGTATTTTTCTGTTTCCATTCTTGTTTCCATTAGGAAGGTTATGATGGTTTATTTTTCCAGCACTCTTCCCTCAATTTTGTAGCTGTCAAGGCCTTTCTCAAGCCTTGACAATTCCAGGATATCACTTTCATTACTCCTTTGTGGCTGTTACTGGCTAGCCACCACATCCTTTAGACACTTCACCCTCTTATATCCTTACCTCTACCTCATCATTGGTTTGGCACATCTGCTTTCCTGTGCTCCCCTTCTTTGTTGCCCTTCGCATTCTTCTTTCTCTTCTATCCTCATTGTAGCCATTTATTCTGTTCCCCCTTACATGCTTCTGTTTCATTCTGCTCAAAGGTTTACTATTCAGCAATTCCAGCTTTCCCTCACCCATATTTAAGTCCAGTCTCCTTCTCTTCCCTGTCTCCCTTTGCTTCTCATCCTCCCCCTTTTCAACTAGATTTTTTTAATGCCTTTGAGCACTTCTATCATAGGTGATTGGTTCCCATACACCACTATTGCTCTTGACAAGTCTTCTTTGACAGTAGAGGGATTTTCACTACTACCATCTCCTTTGTTAGTCCCATTCTATTCCCCAATCTTTGCTTCGATCTCCCTTTCCTCCTCCCTTCTATTTTCTCTACTGCTTCTTCTTATTATTACTGAAACTTTGCTTTTTTCATTTCCTTTAGCTACTTTCTCCTCCATGTTACTAATGGTCTCTTTTGATAGAGGAGTTTTCCCCTAATCATCTTCCTATTGTCTTATCCGTCCTTTATCTATTTTCACTCCATTCCTCCTATCTTCCATCACCTCCTCCCATCCCTCTTTATAATAGGTTATAGACTCTTCCATTATACGGCTTGGTTGTGTACTCAACCATCCTCCATACCTTCTCTCAGCTTCCTCTTCCTCCTGTACCTCCTCTACGCAGCTTTTCTGGTCATGTTCTATAACAAAAATTTTGCAATCTCTCATATTTTGCTTTAACCCAGATCTTGTCTCTTCTTATCCTTGGACACCACATTCCAGTTACCAGTGGCTTACGAACATCCACAACCACTCTTGCTCGTAGAAAACTTCTTGTTAACAGGTTCTTCCTTCTAGGATTCTCAGTCATAACAACTTCACCAGTCAATGATCCCAATGCTGGTAGATAGTGGAACTGTATCCAGAAAGGGCATAGATTAAATTCTACTTCCTTGTATGTTGTGTATTCTTGCCATTGTTGAATACTTAGCAGAATTCCTTGAATCGACCATGGTCTTCCCTTAAGAATTTTCTGGTAATCCTCCTTCCTTCTAAATTCAAAGCTATAAGTATTTCGCTCAACCTCTGCAATTTCCAGGTCATCACTCCTCTCTAAGTTCCATCCCTTTCTTATCATTTGACAGGTAACAGTATGGTTTAGATATCTGTCAGTGATCAGTTTCCCTATTAGAACACCTCCAGCGTCCTTGTCCTTCAGGTTCGTATTGTAAATGAGGTTTGCAGTTGGTTCCTCTTTGGATTTCTGCTTTGTTCTTTGTTTCGTCAGTTTCTCTCCTCCAGCATTTCTCATTTCATCATTCTCCATGATCTATCACATACTCGTTCCAGGGGTATGATCCTCTGTTTGGTTTCCTTTCTTCTGGAAAGTTGATGATCCTCACTCAGCTACCGATTATGTTGTGTAATCCTATAGCTCGCTCTTTCTCTCAGTCGCAGTAGGCGCCAGAGGTCACTCAGCTTCCTCACTCTCCGCCGTGTGCAATTATTGGTTCACGTGGTTACAACTACACCTATAACCATCGTAACAAACTCTCACAGAGGAGAGAAAAACACTCTCATACTAGAGAGAGAAAAATCCTAAATGCCCGCTTAGACTAGATAATAACAAGATCAACAAACACGTAAAAATGATGAAGCAAAATAGTCAAATTACCATAATATTATGCTAGGCATCGCTAAGAGAAAATGCAATTTAAGTTGATTATGAATTTTGAGGATTATAATGAGAATTAATGGTTAAATGGACTAATTTAATCACTTATAGTTTCTGGAAGCATTTCTTCTCTTAATATTTTGGAATACATAGGCAATTTGGGGATTGATGGGTCTTACCAAAATCAGAGTATACCTTTGGATTTAAAGAACACTTATAAATACAGATAACATATAAATAAGGTTCTCATCAACAGTAAGATTTGAACTCACAACTTTATGTGATATGAGTAAACTTTTTATCAACTAGACCAACTTTTGTTGGTTAAGCATTTTTTAGTGAATTTTTTAAAAAAATGAATGATTTTTTAAATTGTTTGAATGAGGCTCAGCTTATTAGAATTACTCAACATGGTCCCGCTTTCACTTGAACAAATAATGGTCCAGCCCTTAAACCATGCATGTGGGAAACCACACTTGAAGAACTAACAATCTTGAAAAAAAAAGTAACAGAGAGAGAGACAGAGAGAGAGAGAGAGTGTGTTTGTGTGTGGGAGTGTACAAGTTTGTAGCAGCAAATAATGAGCCATCCCCAAAGAAAATATGCAGAGACCAAAAAGTAGCTTGTCCCCCCCACCAAGTTCACTATCATGGGTGACTCACTCGTTAGGTTAGCAACGAAAAAGTCTCTTTCCTTCTGGTGAACCCTTGCCCTTAGATCCTGGGGACAAACTGTTCATTCTGGCCATGTGCCTGGCTTAAGAATCCATTATTGACCTTGTCCAAAAGGAAATTAAAGCATCTCTTAATTAGGATGCAGAGAAAAGAGCGTGGGATCAAAGTGTGACTAATTAATGAATTTTTACTTATCCCTTTTGCTGGATCACTAACTGAACTCGTCATTGCTGACCCACACACACTCTTATCAACCAGTCAAGCTAGGCCAAATATTCTACGAATAATAGAATTTTGACTAGTTAGAAATACAAAGATCAGAGAGAGACGAAATGAAGATTTTATTGTTAAGCTGTGGAAAAAAACTCAAGTGTGGTCGTAATTTAAAGAGTAGACATTGTTATCGTTAATTCCTCTTCCTCCTTCCTTATCAGTCATTAGATCATCGCTATATACTTTTGCCAACAGGATTTCAATGTAATCTTCTGAAATGGGTTTCTTTTCTTGCTTTTCTTCACTTTTTCTTAGCGATTACCATATCGACATCCTGTATCTATCATTCTCAAACCTGTTAGCTAGATTCCTTACTTCTATCAAACCGATCCAACGTGCAAGAAAAGCTTAGTGACAAAATAGAGAGAGAAGATTTTCTATATTATTCACAACGGCCACTGTACACTATATAAGGAAAGATACAGTAACCGAAAGGCAAAAACAGCGTTGCAGCATCAGCATATTCTAGAATATACAGCAAAGAGGAAAAATATAAACTGGGCCGAGAATACAGTTAATGGGCCAAATATAGACAGCCAATGGACTTAATATGATGAGTCTTATTCGGGAAAAAAATATGATGAGTCTTAACAGTGCATGTGAAGATAAGTACGAGATTTCATTTGCGAGATTTCATTTGCTGGAAAAGGCAAACTATTCTATATATTGGGAATTTCAAATCTTAGCACTTGTTTGGCACATAGTTCAGAGATTATTTTTACTTTTTAATTAGGTTTCATTTTGAAGAAATTGATTTATGCGCGCAGGGTGATTAATTTGCAGAGGCAGAAAAGGGCATAATGATGAAACCAGCCGGTGGAAGGCTTAAGGCAGCTGAATTGTGGGAACACGTAACAGTATTGCCTGGGGAAAAGCAAGTAAGATGCAAATATTGTGCATACGTATTTGCAGCAAGTGCCAATCGGATCAAATATCATATCAAGCAAATTCCGGGTCACGGTATTAGAATCTGCCCTAATGTCATAAACATCATCAGTGATCTAAAAGAGAAAGACCAACTCCCTGATTCACAAGGTATGGAGCAATATTATTTTAACTAACTAGGGAATAAATGTTGTGTGTTAGGAATTGATGAGCTCCCAAAAGCAGATCTAAACTGTTTAGTTCGTTTTGATATATGTATACAAAGTGATAATCTTGATTTTGTTAATGACTACTTTGTTTGGAGAAAATTGAAGTAGAAAATGTGATAATTAGATGCAGAAAAAGGAATGATCAAGAAACCATGTGGAAGGCCAAAGGCAGATAACATGTGGGAGCACGTCACAGTATTGGAAGGGAAGAAGCAAGTGAAGTGCAAACATTGTGCATTAGAATTTGCAGCAAGTGCTAATAGGATCAAATCTCATATTAATCAAATTAAGGGTATGGGCATTCTGCCATGCCCTAAATACAAAAGAATTATGATGGATCCAAAAGAGAAAGAGGACCTCCTTAATTCACATGGTATGAAACAACATTTTAAAAAAAAATAATTGAACAATATATGAAGGAAGAATGATATTTGAGTCTCTTGTAGGGGTATTATTCATTTTTTGAACTAGATTATGAAGTGCAATTAACAATCTCCTTAACAGAGACTCAAATGTTTATTTCCCTCTGTGTGTGTGAATTGTAACACTCCTTAAATCCCCTATATAAATCATATTAGATCACTATTGAACCACTTTAGGGCATTGGATAACTTAAATTGACCAAAGAAGGGAACTTGAAAATTTTTCAAGAACGTGTTACTGTTCATTTGGTCAATTTCCAGATTTCTGACCCAACTTTGAAAAATCATAACTAATTCTAGAAAAATCGAAATTGAGTGGTTCAAATTTCTATTTGAATATTATAAAGTGATATACAGGGGAAAAATACTCACTGGTTCCAAAACTTGCCCAATTGATGCAGTTAATTCCATGAAAATCACTGTTCATTTGGTAACTTTCCAGTTTTTCCAGATTGATAGCTTAATTTTGGAAAATCATAACTCTTTATATACACATCCAAATTTAGCAAAATTTGGCTCATTTTAAAGCTTAGTATGTGTAGTATTTATCTGGAAAGTTTCAAGTCATCTGGACTTCGTTTGATATTTTTCCTTGTCACTCAAAAAAACAGGGCAATATTTGAGGGTCTTGGAACCCCTTACTTGAAAACTTGCCATTTCTAAAATTTTATTAAAACCTCTTTGATCATTTCCAAA
>JANTPZ010144436.1:0-18575 GCA_025593235.1 Vachellia pachyceras | reverse complement strand
GGCGAACATATCCAGAGTTGCTTTCTTTGCCCTTTTACACGGAATTCCTGAAATGAAATAACAAACTTTGGCAGTATCACTTGCACATGAAGGAATTAAGGCACAAATATATAGTTATTCATGGCATATGACCCCAAAATTACATTAATCCAATTCAACAACTCCTAATCACAAATATATAGTTAGTGAATGTGAAGAGTTGCCACAAGATGCTGCAAGAGGGAAGAAGAGTGAGAGTGCAAAAGATGAGGCATTACTTTTCAAAGGAAAATCTGCCTCACAAGAAGAAGAAGAAAGAATGGCTTCAAAGCAAGAGACCAAGAGCACCAATAAAAAAGGAAGCAAGCATGGTTCTACCTCATCCAAAGGTAAAGAGGTAAACATTGATGAACTCTCTTTTCCCAATTCATATCTATTGTGTAAGAAACTTGCAGAAAAGAAACATGAAAAGGAAGTTTATGATTTATTTAGCAAAGTAGAGGTTAATATTCCATTGCTTGACTTGGTAAAAAGAGTCCCCACATATGCTAAATACTTAAAGGACTTATGCACCAATAAGAGAAAGTTCAGACAAAATGAAAGGGTCCAAGTAAGCTCAAATGTTTCAACCCTGTTTAAACCACAAATTCCAGTAAAATGTCAAGACCCTGGATCATTCACTATCCCTTACACTATAGGTAAAATAACCATAGGGGGAGCGTTGCTAGATCTAGGGGCTGCAATTAATGTGATGCCTAAATCTGTTTATCAAGCTTTGGGAGTCAAAAATTTGAAGCCTACATCTGTAATACTCTAACTAGCGGATAGAACAATTAGGTATCTGGACGGGGTTGTAGAAGATATTTTGGTAAAGGTCAAGGGCTTAGTTTTTCCTACTGACTTCTATGTGCTTGATATGTCTAAAGAATCCATGCGTGAGTCCACCTTGATAATGGGTATACCTTACTTAAGGACTGCTAATACTATTATTAGCATGAAAGAGGGTAGCATATCAATAGAAGTGGGAGAAAGTAAGATCCAATTTAACATGTATGAGGCCATGAAACATCCATATGAGGACTATTCTTTGTTGAGTGTTAATGCCATTGATGTTACTGTTGATGAAGCGTGTGCTGAATTGCAATTGGAAAATGAACTTGCATGTTCACACCATTTATCATATGCATCATTTGCTGAAAAAGATTTAGAAATTCCTGTTAAACCCCCTGTTCCACCATTATGTTCTTGTAAAATGATTGAAACATGCACTCATATTATATCAGTTGATATCATGCTTTCCATGCCATACACATATTATGTGAATGTCACCGACAAGTGAATGAATGCCTTACCCTGTATAAGCAGTGATGACACCTTCGGGAAAGGTATTTCATTTGATTTTGCAGGACATTAAGAAGGACTTCAGCTAAGCCGGTTGTACCAATGCATGCTTCACTTAGAAATACAAAAGATGAGTATAGGCACACCGATGAGACTCGCAAGCCGCCATGATTCTCAGGTTGTTCCTTTCCCTCATGTAATCATTTACTATGATGTTGTGATGGCTACTTAATGAAATGTGAATGATTCAAGTGTGGGGGAGGAACCTCTCCAGTAGGATTAGTTGTTTTTCTCTTTTAGGGTAATTTTGAATTCAATAAACTCCCTTGTTTTGAAATTGATCTATCTTCATGAGGTTTATGCTTGAAAAGGGTCTCGCTTGTTGTGCTTGAACATGTGCTTATTGTGTGGTTAAAGTTCTAGGATTGGCTGTTAGTTTGCATCTTGTGTTTTGTATTTCATCTTTGTGTGTTTTTCCTCTCCGTGATGTTTCACCGCGATAAAATAATATGTTCATCGCAGCCAAACTTGTTGTCTGTTGAGTCTGTCCTCTCGAGAAGTGTTCGCCGCGATGAACTTTGTTTTTTGCAACGGCCAACACCGAGACCTTTCAGCTTCTGAGATTTTTCGCCGTGGCGAAAATCGCGTCTTTTCATCTCCCACCAGTCTTTTCTTTTAAGTTTCATTTCATTATTTCACAATGTTTTTTGTTGCTTTCTGCTCTCTGTTGTCACCATCCATGCATTTCTCCATTTGTCACCACAGTCCTTGTGTTTCTACTCATCACTACCATCCCGCTATCTAAAGTAAGTGATTTAACTCTTTCATCTTCCGTTCCATTTCGTTTTCCTTCAACTTCCGTCTAGTGTTTTTCGCTGCTGTTGCTGTTCAAGTTCTATGATTTTTGCCATGACGAAAAAGAGGATTAGCCGTGATGAAATTCATTTTTCGCCATGACTAACCCTAATTTTTGCTACTGCCAACTTCAGCTGTAACTAGTTTTCACCTGTATTGACTTGTGTTTTCATTGTTTTTCTTTTTGATTTGTTGTGTCGAGCTAGTAACCATGCATAGGACTAAACTTCCTAGTGCAATAGATCCCCCTATACCTGACCCAGAACCACCACAATCTTTCAAGGATATCCTCGAGCTTACTCAGAAGCGTCCTTTAGTTAAGGAATGCTCATTTCCTTTAACACCTGCTAACCATCCTTTTGTTCACCAATTGACTGATATGGCCTTACCGGCCTTATTTGTGAGCGTACCCAAGGTAACCTCACATTCGTCCATCACTTTTATGCTAAATACCTCCACGTGTCCTCTATATTTATCGATTGCCGAGGACTAGGTTAGAACACTCGGTAAATCGTAGTACTATCCACACCCACTTCGCTCTACCCATTGCCGAGTGTGATCATTACATTCAGTTCATGAGCCAGTTCCCTGAGGACGCTATTGCTGAGACTCTATGTCTACCTGGGATGGGTTGGCATGTCCCTCATAGGTCTGAGATGTATATTCATCGTTCCGAGTGCCATCCTAAGATGAAACCCTTTATCCATTTAGTTAGCAGTAACATCCTCCCCACTAGCTACTTAGCGAACCTTACGAAGAAGCAGGCCCTCTGCAGTTACATATTGATGCAGGGGATCGGCTTTGACGTATCCACCCTTATATACTCTAGCCTTCATGGTGCCGTCCTCACTTCCAAAACCACGAAGGCCATCATCTTCCCGCAACTCATTTCTGATATGTTCGCTGAGGTGGAGGTCCCAGAGTACCCTGAGGACCATCCGTTTATCCCTGCCCCTACTTTTATTTATGAGAGGATCCGTCGAGCTCCCGCACCTCAGCCTGAGCCTTATATTGACATAGACGATCTGCTAGCTGAGGATCAGGAGGCTCCAGCACCCCAGGCGCCAGATGTTCACCCTGTACTACCAATCCCTGTCACCCTAGAGAGCCTGGCTGCTGTTTTCCAGCAGTTCAGAGTCTTGATTCTTCAGCAGTTCGAGAGGGAATAGAGGTATTGTAGGAGGATGGACGCCTTGCTTGCGCAGAGCTTGCACTTCCAGCTGCCTCCGAAGGAGGATGATGTTAGTGGTGCAAGACCTTCAGGAGCCTGACTATCTGGAGAGGGCGGAGTAGCGGAGGGAGCTGAGGAGGAGGAGGCTGCTGCGGAGGTGGATTCTGAGGGTGACTCGACCATGAAGGGGGAGGACTAGTTTTTCATTTCTTTTCTGTTGAACTTTTGATACAGTTGTACTGGATGGTTTTGTGAACTTCTTTTTTCTTATAGCTGTATATATATGTGGATGTTTCCTATGTTGTTTTCCCGAATTACGTTGCATGATTGCATGAATGCCTTGTGTTGTTTGAGAATTTCACACTTTCTTTGTGATTAAATCTATCCCTTCCAATCATTGAGGACACTGTTTGATTTAAGTGTGGGGGGAGATTTATGATTTAAGTTTTCCAAGCAATACCTTGATTTTAAAATGCAAACGGAATTTTTGAAAATTTTTTAAGGTTAAATGTTGGGCCATTTTGCTGAAAACTTTGGAAATTTTCAGGTTTCTTAAACTTTTTTTGAAATTTTTTGATTTTTCAGAGGTTTTGAACTGCAAATTTTACTCTTGGACAGTTTTCATCACGACCAACTTTGTTGTTCGCCACGGCGTAAGTTGTTAAAATAAGGCAATTCACCTCTCGGGTGGTTTCGCCGCGACCATCTTATGGTTGCGCCGCGGCAAAACCAGTGCACACAGAACCACCCTCTCGGGTATGGTTCGCCGCGGAGAAACTTCAGTGCATATATATATAATAAAATTTTAAAATATATATATATATATTTATTAGGTTTTGAATTTTAAAATAAAAGGTTCACTTACCTTTATGCCTTTAACACTCCTGAACATTTGAGACCATGATTTTCATAGATAATGCATTTGGAAGTTGATGCATGATTTTGAAGGATAAAAGTTTTTCGTTAATTGCATTTTTTGAGTTATTAGCAAATGATAAGTGTAGATGCAATTTTAAGTTGACCCTTTGCATTTTTAATTCTTGAGACTGCTTAATTGAGACATTAGCCTTGTCGTGAGGATAATTGGGCCTAATTTCATTTGATTAGTGTGGGCTTGTCTTGATTTGTAATCTCTCTAGAACTTGTCTTGATTCTTAATCAAAGCTTTATGATCCAATATTCTGTGAAGATGATAGGGGCTTTCATTTCAAAACCATTCATTTTGCCCAAACACAAACCCTTCATAACTTTACCATTATCACCCTTTTGAGCCATTCACTCTTGAAAACCAGCATTTGGAAACTACATTCTTTTTATATATGCAAGCATGTTCAGATTAAATTGTGGTTCATTCTAGTTCTTCCAAAAAAATAATAAATAAAATTAACAAATAATAATAATGAAAAAAAAGAAAAGAAGAAGAAGAGAGAAGAAAAGGAGAGAAATAAAGAGAAAAGTAATATATTGCTTGAACATGTATTTCTCTAATGTCTTGCAAAGACATTGACATGATTAGATTCCTTTGGTGCTGTGTATTCAAGGATTTCTTTTCATCATTCCACTTCATTAGTTGCAATCCCCATTACCCATCTTAAACCTCAAAGTCCTCTTGATTCACATTACATTGATCTTATGGTGGAGAGGTAGAATAATTACAAGCCTATGGTAGAGATTTAATTAAGCAGACCATGAGTGAAATTATCCTTACCTAGCCTAGTAAGCTGAGAGAGAAACACTTATACCTTTGGAGAGGAAGTCTCTTTAATTCAGTCTCTTGAATTGAACTCTCTCAGGGATTGATTTACTATTGTCTCTGCCATTATCCTTGTTAATTCCCTGACAAATGTTTTTACTAAATTCTGTAGTCCTGCATTCATGAGGATACGTTCTTGATGCATTGATCATTTTAAAGTTTTTGAAAAGCTTTGTCCAGGAGTACAAAGGTTTAAGTGTGGGAGAATTTGATAGAGCTTTAATCATACCACTGTTATACTTGAATTTCCAGAGTTTTTAATTCAATTTTAAGCCCTTCATAACCCTTCTTGTGCTTAATTTGAGATGTAGAGTTGTTGATCTTGATTAGCTTGATTTTGGATGCATTTTCCATGAATAATGATATAATTGTACTTAATTTTCATCATGAGCAAGTGATACTTCAAATCTTTGCTATTTCATTTCAGGAACTCTAGTCAAAGAATGAGTAAAGCAGCTTTGGGAATGTTCGCCATGGCTAAAGTTCAACCAAGCGAGCATGAACTCTCGAGAGAGGTTCACCGCGATGAAACCTCATGTTCGCCGTGGCGAATATCACGCAGCAGCACCAGATTATGCTCTAAAAGGAAAATAAACACGACCCGCCTTCTTAGATCCGACCCTGGACAGTTAGTATAGACTAATTAGGGTAAGATTGAGAAGGGGGACGAGGAGAGGAGGCAGAGAACACACACACTTCCATTTTCTCTCATCTTCTACACACACAACCCTAATTCTCTTCCATATTCCATTCCCAATCCATTTATGCATCCCCAATCATCTATCCGGAGTCAGATTCCACCTCATATGAGTTGCTGAGCATCCCCATCCTTTTGAAGATGGAGATAGTCTGAGTTTAAAGTTTCGAAAGGGGAGTATTAGTTTTCAATCTGTATTTATGTTATGGATTACTTGGTTTCTGAGTTAGAACTTGTAGTTTGTACGTATATACTTGGTCTCGGTTGAGCCAAACTTGGATTATTTGTGTATTGAATTGTTTTGTGTTTGACGTGGTAGGATGAAGTCTCATCCCTACCTATTCAATGAAACCTTCGTTGTTCTCTTCCATCTTCCTAGTTGTGCTTGATTTTAGAGGCAATGTTGTTTTTCAAAATTTGGCCGCAGTGCAAAATGAAATTTGTTGCGGCGAAAATATCCCGAGAGGACAGACTTCAAGACAAACAAGTTTAGCCATGGCGAAAATATTTTTTCGTCACGGCCAAACATCACAGAGAGGAAAACATATGAAGATGAAAACACAAAACACAAGTCAACAGTTAGCATTCAAGCCTAGACCTTCAACCAATCATTATGCACATCCTTAAACATACAAGCAAGACCCTATTCAAGAACAAACCTCTTGAAGACAAGCCAATTAAAAATCATGGAAGTTTATTGAACTCAAAATAATACCGGCCGATAAAAACAACAACTAAGCTACTACTACTGGCAATGTTCCTCCCCCACACTTGAATCATTCATATTCACAGCATAATCATCATAAGTTCAAAGCAAATGACCATATGAGGGAAAGGAACAACCTGAGAATCATAGCGGCTTACGGGTTTCTTCGGTGTCCCCATACTCATGTTTCATAGTTCCAAGCATAGCATGCACAAGTACAACCAGCTCAGTTGAAATTTTGTCAAATGGTCTTGTAAAATCAATTGAAATGCCTCTCTCGGAGGTGTCATCACTGTCTATACAGAATAAGGCATGAATACACTTGTCGGTTAACTTCACAGAAAGTGTATATGGCATGGAAAGCATGCTATCAACCGATATGAGATAAGTGCATGTTTCAATCGTTTTACAGGAACATAATGGTGGATCAGGGGGTTCAACAGGAATTTATGAATCTTTTCCAGCAAATGATGCATAAGACAATTGATGTGAACATGCAAGTTCATTTTCTAATTCCAACTCAATACATGCATCATCAATAGCAGCATCAATGGCATTAACACTCAACAAAGAATAGTCCTCATATGGATGTTTCATGGCTTCATACATATTGAATTGGATTTTACTCTCTCCTACTTCCATTGATATGCTACCTTCTTTCACGCTAATAATAGTATTAGCAGTCCTTAAGAAGGGTCTGCCCATTATCAAGGTGGACTCACTCATGGATTCGTTAGACATATCCAGCACATAGAAGTCAATAGGAACAACTAAGTCCTTAACCTTTACCAAAATATCTTCTACAACCCCGTCCGGATACCTAATTATCCTATCCGCTAGTTGTAGTACTACAGATGTAGGCTTCAAATTTTTGACCCCTAAAGCTTGATAGACAGACTTAGGCATCACATTAATTGTGGCCCCTAGATCTAGTAACGCTCCCCCTATAGTTATCTTACTTATAGTGCAAGGGATAGTGAAAGATCCAGGGTCTTGACATTTTACTGGAATTTGTGGTTTAAACAGGGCTGAAACATTGGAGCTTACTTGGACCCTTTCATTTGGTCTAAACTTTCTTTTATTAATGCACAGGTCCTTAAGGTATTTAGCATATGTGGGGACTCTCTTCACTAAGTCAATCAATGGAATATTAACCTCTACTTTGCTAAACAAATCAAAAACTTCCTTTTCACTTTTCTTTTCAGTAAGTCTTTTACTCATTAAATATGAATTGGGAAAAGGAAGTTCATCAATGCTTACCTCTTTACCTTTGAATGAGGTAGAACCATGCTTGCTTTCTTTCATGTTCTTTTTCTCTGTCCCTTGCTCCGAAGCCAATTCTCTCTTCTTCTTTTTGTGAGGAAAATTCTCTTTTTAGCAGCAATTCCTCCTCTTTGTCGCTCTCACTCTTCTTTCCATGGGTTGTGGAGTGTGACAATCCTTCATATTCACTCTCCTCTTCTTCTTTCTCCTCTTCTTCCTCATCCTTAAACTTCACTTGCTTCCCACTCCTCAAATTTATTGCATTTAATCCCTTATGATTAATGACGGTATTCGAAGGTATGGAGCCACTACTCCTTGCTTGTTGTTCACTCATGTTGTTGGAGAGTTGAGTGACAAAGGAGTTTAAATTTTCTGCTTTTTTTCCCATGGCTCCATCCTCTTCTCCAAAGAGGCATAACTCACATCATTCTCTGAGGAATCCTTCTGAATTAATGAGGCTAATGAATTGAACTGGTTAGCTGTAGAAGCCTTCTCTTCCTTGAGTAACATCAGCATATTTTGAAGAAGCTTATTTGTATCTTCCTTTGGTGGCACACTCAAGGCTTGCTGATTGTTTTATTGCATGTTGGAGCTAGATGGCCCAACTCCTCCATTTCTTTGAAATCTCTGGCCACTGGCTTTTTCACCCCTCCAACTAAACTTTGGGTTAGATTTCCACCCCTCATTATATGTATTGGAATAGGGATCCCATTTCTGTTTGGTCTCCCTTGGTACATTACTGAAACATCTTCAAATCGGCTTGGGCACACACTTGATATATGCATTGCTGACCCACAAGTTTCGTAACTTGGAGAAGCTAAATCCAATGATGGTTGGGATTTGTCTGCATTGAAGCTCTTCAACTCAGCAGTGATTAGAGACAATTTGAATGTGAATTTACTTTCCAATGGATTGACCTTCGATTCTAGGGTGTCCATTCTTCTATTATGAGCACTAGATGTTCCAATTTCATGGGCAGCCCTAGTGTCTCTCACACTATATTGTTGATGGTTCAAAGCCATCTTCTTGATAAGTTCCCAAGCTTCTTCGGTAGTCAAATCTATCAATGATCCTCCAGCAGCTGCACCTAACATTCCTTTTTCTTGACTCTTCAACCCATCATAAAAATATTAAACTAGTTGCTCATCCAGAATTTGATGGTGAGGGCATCGGGAAAGAAGATCTTAAAATCTATTCCAGTAGTCATACAATGACTCATCATACTCTTGTCATGCGGAATAGATCTCCTTTCTCATGGATGATGTTCTTAAGGCTAGAAAATACTTCTCCAAAAATGCTTTCCTTAGGTTACCCCAACTCTGATATGTATTGGCCACATGCCTTGGAAGGCTCATGAACCATTCTCTTGCCTTCCCTTCCCATGATAGATGGAACACCTTCCATAGAACTTGGTCAAGCGAGGCTCCAAATGGTTTCATGCTCTGGCATATCATTGATAATGATTGCAAATGGATATATGGATTCTCTCCTGGCAAACCATAAAATTTAGGAAGAGAATTAATTAGTAATCCTTTAATTTTGAAATCAACATCATAATTAGGGCAAGCAGCAGTAAATGGATCATAATTCACATCAGGAGTTGTGGCTTCCCTAATAGTCCTTCTATTGTTTCCATTATTTTCCCCCATTCTTTCCTCTTCACCATTTCTTCTATTGTCATTCCTCGATTGATTTTCATTTATATTTGGGTTTTGAGGGTTAGGTTGATTCTCAGCCATTATGTTTTCTCTCAGACGATGTCCTAAACCCACTACTTTCTCTAAAATAGACTCTCCCACTTCTATACCTAATTCTCTAACTACCTTGCTTTTCTCTTTCCTTTTGCGAGCCTTACGTCTCTCCCTCAATGTTCTCTCAATTTCAGGGTCGTAAGGTTCTAGTTGATTCTTTTTGGGCATACAGAGGAAAAATTAAGGCAGGAGTAAACTCAAACATCTTAAAGCACACTTCAAAATTGAATGGAATGGGTGTGTGAGAGTGTGTTAATGTGTATGTATGAAAGATATGTATGATTGAAGTGTATGTATGTATTGAAAAAGTAAATGAAAGGAGTGAATGAAGTGTGAAAAAGAAATTTTGGTCATGGCGAACAGTACCCGAGAGGGTAAAACAGGTGAAAATCCGGATTTTGGCCGCGACAAAATTATACTTTGGTCGCGGCGAAGAACACCCGAGAGAAATCTCTCGTTGAAAAATGCAAGTTACGCCATGGCGAAACTCAACTTTAGTCACGGCACACTATACCTGAAAAGGTGTTTCTCTGTGAAATTCACGTACATCGCGGCGAAAATGGAGATTGGTCGCGACGAAAGTGCGAAAATTATGCAGAATGTAGATGAAAGCTGGTGTAAATGCTGGTCTTCCTAAAATGCAATGCTATGATATGCACAAGTTGATCCTATACTATAAAAAATGCAAAGATAAAACAAAGACAAATGCAAAATAAGCAAACAAAATGCACAATCTAGCAACTAATAGCACTTAGCTCCCTGGCAACGGTGCCATTTTTATTCGTAGCTCTAAACCACAGTTTATAAAACTTTGTCGTTGTCTGGCCCTTGAAAATTGATCAAAATATTTGTGATTTCCAAGGCTTGCACAGGGTGCAACCCTAGGGTCGTTCTCTCCTGAGCTATATGTGTACCACTATTTACTAGCTTACGATAAGGTTCGCTTTGCAAATTAAATCTGTTGTTGCTTCAAAATTGCTATCTACCTAAGGCTAATTACAAAACAAAAATTCTTTTTGGTATTTTTTTTGAATTGAGAGAAAGCAGTGAAAACAAAATTTGAGTGTAAAGTATGGATAATGAAGTTCCTCTTGAAAATGAATCAAACCGTCATAGTTCGTAAAAGGTTAGGGAAAGTATCAGTTTTTGCACTAAGTTTCGTAATTAAAACCCTAACAACTCGCTGGGTCAGGAATTTCATGTAATGAACTCCATTCCATGAAACCCTTTAAAAACACTTATTGTGTGTACGGAATTCGCAAAGTGAAAAATCCAACTCAACACAATATTGTTTCTAAAATCAAGCACAACTAGGAAGATAGAAGAGAACAATAATGATTTCATTGAATAGGTAGGAATGAGACTTCATCCTACAACGTCAAACACAAAACAAGTTTGATGCACCAATAATCCAAGTTTGGTTCGACCGAGACTAAGCATTTACATTCAAACTATAAGTCCTAACTTAGAAACTATGAAATCCATATTATAAATGCGGATTACAAACTAATACTCCCCTTTCGGCACTTCAAACTCAGGCTATCTTCATCTCGAAGAGGAAGGGAGATGATCAGCTACTCATATGGTGCGAAATCAGACTCCGAATGGAAGATTGAAGCATCATGATGCATTGGGGTTCAAATGGAATGATATTAGGGTTTTGATGAGTAGAGAGAATGAGATAATGGGAATGGAATGGTTCTCTGCCTCCTCCTCTTCTTTTTTCTTCGAAACCTACCCTAATTAGGTTGTATTAACCGTCCAGGGTCAGATCCAAAGAAGCGGGTTGGGTTATTTTCCATTTGGAGCATAATTTAGTGTTGATACACGATATTCGCCGTGGCAAACATGAGGTTTTGTCGTGGTGAACCTCTTCTGAGAGTTCTTTGCTCGCTTGTTTAAACTTTGGCCGCGGCGAACAATGGATTGCGCCGTGGTGAACTTTCTCAGAGCTGTCTTCTCATGATCTTGTTCGGAGTTCCTGAAATGAAATAGCAAATATTTGAAGTATCATTTGCTCATGATGGAATTTAAGCACAATTATATCATTATTCATGGCAGATGCACCCAAAATCACATTAATCCAAATCAACAACTCTAAATCTCCAATTAAGCATAAGAAGGGTCATTAAGGACTAAAGTTGAATCAAAAACTCTGGAATTTCAAGTACAAAAGTGGTATAAATAAGGTTCAATCAACTGGATGGTTTTGTGAACTTGTTTTTCTTTCAACTGTATATATATATGTAAAGATGTTTCCTATGCTGTTTTCCCGAATTCTGTTGTATTATTCATTGAATATTCGGTGTTGCTTGCAAATTCTGCGCTTTCTTTGTGGTTAAATCTATCCCTTCAATCATTGAGGACAATGTTTGATTTAAGTGTGGGGGAGATTTAGGATTTAAGTTTTCCAAGCATTACCTTGAATTTTAAAATGCAACTGGAATTTTTGGAAGGTTAAATGTTGGGCCATTTTGCTTAAAACTTTGGAAGTTTTCAAGTTTCTTAAATTTTTTTCAAAAATTTTTGAATTACCAGAGGTTTTGAGCTGAATTTTTGTTCTCGGACCATTTTCGCCTCGGCGTAAGTCATCAAAATAAGGCAATTCAACCCTCGGGTGAGTTTCACCGCGACCATCTTATGGTTACGCCACGGTGAAACCACTTGCACACAGAACCACCATCTCGGGTGTGGTTCACCTCGACCAACTTATGGTTACACTGCGTTGAAACTTCAGTGCATATATATAAAAAATATTTAGGTTTTGAATTTTAAAATAAAAGATTCCTCTTACCTTTATGCCTTTAACACTCCTGAACATATGAAACCATGATTTTCATAGAGAATGCATTGGGAAGTTGATGCATGATTTTAAAGGATAAAAGTTTTTGGTTAATTGCGTTTTTCAAGTTATTAGCAAATGATAAGTGTAGATGTAGTTATGAATTGACTCTTTGCGTTTTTTTTAATTCTTGATACTGTTTAATTGAGACGTTAGCCTTGTCGTGAGGATAATTGAGCCTAACTTCATTTTATTAGTGTGGGTCTGTCTTGATTTTTTATCTCTGTAGAACTTGTCTTGATTCTTAATCAAAGCTTTATGATCCAATATTCTCTGAAAATGATAGAGGCCTTCATTTTGGAAACGCTTACATTTTGCCCAAACACAAGACCAACATAATTCATCCATTGTTACCCTTTTGAGCACATCAATTTTGAAACTAGCATTTGGAACACTATATTTATATATGCAAGCATATTTAGATCAAATTGTGGTTCACACTCTTATACCTAAAAAAAGAAGAGAAGGAGAGAAATAATTAGAAAAGTAGTATAACGTTTGAATATGTATTTCTCTAAAAGTCTTGCAAAGGCATTGACATGATTAGATTCCTTTGGTGTTGTGTATACAAGAATTTCTTTTCATTATTTCATTCCATTATCTTTAATCCCCATCATCCATCTCAAACCCCAAAGCCCTCTTGATTCACATTATATTAATCTTATGGTGGAGAGGTAGAATAATTACAAGACTATGGTAGAGATTTGATTAATGCAGACCATGAGTGAAATTATCCTTACTTAGTGAGCTTAGAGAGAAACACTTCTACCTTTTGAGAGGAGGTCTCTTTTATTCAATCTTTTGAATTGAACTCTCTTAGGGATCGATTTACTATTGTCTCTGCCATTATCCTTGTTAATTCCTTGACAAATGTTTTTACTAAATTCTGTAGTCCTGGACTCTTGAGGATACATTCTTAATGCATTGATCATTTTAATGTTTTTGAAAAGCTTTATCCAGGAGTACAAAGGTTTAAGTGTGGGCGAATTTGATTGAGCATTATTTGTACTACATTTGTTCTTGCCTTTCCAGAGTTTTTAATTCAATTCTAGCCCTTCATGACCCTTCTTGTGCTTAATTTGAGATTTAGAGTTGTTGATCTTGATTAGCATGATTTTGGGTGCATCTGCCATGAATAATCATATAATTGTGCTTAATTTCCATCATGAGCAAGTGATACTACAAATAATTTCTATTTCATTTCAACAACTCTGAACAAGATCATGAAGAAGCAACTGTGGAAAGTTCACCGAGGCCAAAGTACAATCAAGTAAGCAAGAACTCTCGGGAGAGGTTCGTCTCGGTGAAACCTCAAGTTTGTCACGGTGAATATCGCGGAGCAGTAACAAATCAGGCTCCAAATGCAAACAAAACCCGACCCACCTTCTTGGATCTGACCCTGGACATTTAATATACAACCCTTTCATTTTCCCAAACAGAAACCCAACATAATTTAACCATTGTCACCCTTTTAAGCCCATCACTCTTGGAAACCAGCATTGGAAAACTATATCTTTATTTACAAGCATAGTTTATATATCTTCTAAAAAAAGAAAAAAAGAGAATATAAAAAAAGAGAAAAGAAGAAAGAAAAGAAGAAAGGAGAAAAATAAAGAGAAAAGTGTTTATGAGATCATATGCTTAAATGCATGTTTCTCTAAAGTCTTGCAAAGGCATTGACATGTTTAGCTTTCTTTGGTGCTGAGTATTTAAGAACTTCTTTCATCACTTCATTTCATTATTTTCAATTCCCCATCATCCATCTTAAACCCCCAAAGCCCTCTTGATTCACATTATATTAATCTTGTGGTGGAGAGGTAGAATAATTACAAGCTTATGGTAGAGATTCGATTAAGTAGACTATGAGTGAAATTGTCCTTACTTAGTGAGCTGAGAGAGAAACACTTCTACCTTTTGAGAGGAGGTCTCTTTTATTCAATCTTTTGAATTGAACTCTCTCAAGAATCGATTTACTATTGTCTCTGCTGTGATCCTTGTTAATTCCTTGACCAATGCTTTTACTAAATTCTACAGTCTTGGACTCTTGAGGATACATTCTTAATGCATTGATCATTTGAAAGTTTTTGAAAGGCTTTATCTAAGAGTACAAAGGTTTAAGTGTGGGCGAATTTGATTGAGCATTATTTGTACTATGTTTTTGCTTGAATTTCCAGAGCATTTGATGCAATTTTGGCCCTTCATGACCCTTCTTGAGCTTAATTTGAAATTTAGAGTTGTTGATCTTGATTAGCTTGATTTTGGGTGCATTTTCCAAGAATAATTATATATTTTCACTTAATTTCCATCATGGGCAAGTGATACTTCAAATGTTTGCTACTTCATTTTAGGAACTCTAGTTAATATCATGAGGAAGCAGCTTTAGAACAGTTTGCCGCAGCGTAAATCATAATTCACCACGGCCAAAGAACAAGCAAGAGAGCAAGAACTCCCGGGAGAGGTTCACCGCGGCGAAACCTCAAGTTTGCTACGGTGAATATCGCGCATCAGCACCAAATCAGGCTCCAAATGGAAAGAATACCCGGCCCATCTTCTTGGATACGACCCTGGACGGTTAATATATGCCAATTAGGGTAAGTTTCGAAGGGAGAGGCACAGGATGAGGTAGAGACACACTCATCTACCATTTTTCTCTCATCTCTCTACTCACACAACCCTAATCTCATCCTACCTAATCCCTAATCCATCCATGTATCTCCATTCATCCATCCGGAGTATTGAACTACTTGCAATGAGTAGCTGAGCATCTCCCTTCCTCTTGGAGATGAAGATAGCCTGAGTTCTAAGTGCTAATAGGGGAGTAATAGTTTTCAATCTGTATTTATGCTATGGATTACATAGTTTCTGAGTTAGGACTTGTGATTTGTACGTAAATACTTGGTCTTGGTCGAGCTAAACTTGGATTACTTGTGTATTGAACTTGCTTTGTGTTTGACTTGGTAGAGTGAAGTCTCATTTCTACCTATTCAATGAGATCTTTATTGTTCTCTTCTATCTTCCTAGCTGTGCTTGATTTTAGAGGCAATATTGTGTTGAGTTGAATTTTTCACTTGGCGACTTTCATACACACACTAAGTGTTTTTAAAGGGTTTCATGGAATGGAGTTCATTACATGGAATTTCTGACCCAACAAGTTGTTGGGATTTACATTACAAATCTTACTGCGAAAACGATTGCTTTACCTCATATTTTGTGAACCATAATGGCCTAAATCAATTTCAAGAGGAAAACCATCATCAAACATCTTTTACACTTCAATTCTGCTATTACTGTTTTCCCACAATCCAAAAAATACCAAAAAGAAATTTTACTTTGCAATTAGCTTTAGGTACATACCATTTTGAGTCAACAACAGTTTTTATTTGGAAAGTGAACTTAATCACAAACTAGTTAACTAGTGGTACACGAGGCTCCGTAGAGAACGACCCTGGGGTTACGCCCTATAGTGCAATCCTTGGAAATCACAATTTTTTTGATCCGTTTCCAAGGCTTTACAATGACAAAATTTTATCATCTATGCCAAAGATGGGGATCACCAGGGTTTCTCCGCGAAATCGCCTTTCTCTATTCTGAGCAATAGTTTTATAAAATACTAGAAATTTCAAAATATTTTTCCTTACCTTGAAATCAAATATTTGAAGCCTCCTGGTACTTTAAATAATTTTTTTGGCTAATTATAAATGCCAAAAGTTAAATTATCTTTAAAATTCTCTAGATATCAATCTAGGTCAATTTAGCAAAAACCGACACCTTATTTTAATTAGTAACTTTTTCTCTACCTTTTGGGCGTCTATAAATTTTTCTAATATTTTGGTCAACTTTGACTTATTGACTTTTGACTTTGGTCAAATGACAAAAATGCCCTTATACTTTCTCTTATTTACCATAATGCCCTTTTCCTTTTTAAATTTCCATTTTTGCCTTTCCTTTAATGACATTTGGGTCCTTCCTAGAAGGTCACCCATCCTTTCATTTCTTTAAGCTAATCACGCTTAACCACGAAGTTCTAATGAAATTCGGTATATTAGGCCTAGGCTGACTATAATCCTTTTGATTCATTACTTTCCTCTCTTCCATTACTATATATCTCTGGACCCTAACTCAACCCGTATTTCCCAGTTTGGCTTTTATTTCAAATCACAGTAAAATACAGATATTACATTTATGCCATAATTATCTTTCATTAGCTCAACTAATTAAACAATAGTTACTAAAAGTATTTTCTAATTTAATAGTATAACAGTTACCATCCCTAGGAGCTCAGAGTTGGATGTTCAAATTGTCATTGTCAATAGGAAGATATTTCTTGTTGATGATGAGACATTCCTAGGAGTCAAAGATCACCCAATTGTTCTTATCAGCACTTTGACTCACACTTAGAAGATTGTGACACAATCCTTCCACTTGATAGACATCATTCACTAGTGCTCCATTTGCATTGTTGACTTCACCAACTCTAACAATTCTGCCGGATTTTGGTTACCTCCAAAGCTTACTTTTCCTCCTTCTTTTGCTTTAAGGATGACAAACTTGCTTTTGTCACCTGTCATGTGTCTAGAGCATCCACTATCAATATACCACTTGCTTGAATTGGATACTCTGAGACAAACCTACAAAAGAATCATTTAATTGTTTTAGGTACCCAAGTTTTGTTGGGCCCTTTTAGATTAGTGTTTGGCACCTTTGGAACATAAGTTCCCTTAGGTACCCACCTATAAGTTCCTAGGGCTTTCTTCTTCCTAAAATAACATGATGTAGTCATATGCCCTTTTCTGTTACAATAACTACAAAATGAAAATGGCGCAGATGAATGAATGGATTTTTGAAAATATTTCAATTAACTTTAGTTACCATTTTTCTTCTTTCCTTTATGAAAATCATTTGCAATGTTATAGCTTATACCACTACGATCATTAGTGACTCTTTGGTTTTTCAAAATGATTTGCAACATCTTAATTCCTTTTGTAAAGCTCTTAAGGGTTTTAGTCACCGTTCATTTTCAGCTTTCTAGAACACTCATGAGAAACAGTAGATTTTTCAAATGGGTTTTCAAGTTCTTTAACCTTCTTCCAAAGGAATGATAATTCTATTGCAAATTTCAGCAGTTCAACATGCATGTCATCATATTCAGCTCACAATTCATCATAAATAGGTTCATCGAGTATTACCTCTTCTGTCTCTGAATCTTCCTCTTGGGCCACAATGTTGGAAATTGTGCCCTAGGGGCCAATATTGTACTCCACACATTATTTATTTTAATGTATTTTCTCCATTAAATTATCATAACTTTTGCATGTTTATTATGATAATTGCATCCATGGGCAAATTATGAATATTGTCCTAAATGTCCCTGGTCAGTTATCAATGTGGGAACAAAGATAAAGTAAGACCAGTATGACTTTGATAAGGTATGGAGATACGAGTCAAAGTCATAGGCACTTGTAAGAGTATAAGGTGCTGGACCGACCCGCTATGAGAAAGCTGCATGGATTAAGTCATTAGCTTATCTCATATGTAATCATGTCACAATGCCCTTTGACCTGAGATCACCATCGATTCCTACATGAAAGTCACTAAGCTTTGACCTAGTCAAAGGTCACCTTTGACCGGGTGATGATAAAGGCTATAATCGGGCTTAAGGGTTTTCATGTGGAGGAATGTGAGTGATCAAGATGGGATTTATCCCTCACATTAGTTGAGAGATATTACTGGGCCCCTCAATGAGTGAGTCTGAGAAATGTATGGCCATACTTTAACGAAAAGGGGTTTTCATTTCTTTGATCAGATAACTCAGGGATATAGAAAGTAATGGTCGGGAATAGGAGGATGACGTCATCCATGCCTGATCCTTGACTGAGATATCGCATGACAAAAGGGGTGATGTGGTTGCATAAAAGGTTGTGTCGTGCTAATGATCCCTGTATGATTTGGGTAGTCGTAATGTCTTGCTAGAGACTGCTTGCAACTTGTGGGCTTATGGTGAGATTAGCCCACTGCCAACTTTATATAGGCCTACAGGGTCGCACGTAAGAACATCCCAACATAAGCTTTATTTCTGAGATTTATTTGAATTTTAAATATATATATGTATATATATGTTAAAATTCGAAATTACACAATATTATGTAAATAATATTTGTGTGTGTTAGTTTAATATTTAATTTATTTGATAAATTAAATAACTAGCATTAATTTAATT
>JANTPZ010144432.1:0-12853 GCA_025593235.1 Vachellia pachyceras | reverse complement strand
AAAGTCAACCAGTTGACCAAAATATCAGAAAATTTACAGATGCCCAATAGATAGATCTCTACTTACGAATCACAATGACGAAACACGGATTTTCCAAATTCAAATTAGATTTTTATTTATATAATTTTGAAGGGCGAAAAAGAGAAAAATAATTATTTAAGGTACAAGAAGCCCTCCAAAAATTTAGAGAAAAATATGAAAAATCCAGTGAATTATATGGTATTTAATAAAATTATTATCAAGTGTACAATTAAGGGAAGTTTCCCGAAAATTGGGAAAAAGTCTCGAAAAATACCCGAAAAATCCCCAAAATGTAATTATTCAAAAATTAATTTTGAAAAATCTAGAGGGCATTTTGGAAAAAGGAAAAGGGCTTGATAATCAGTGAAAAATGTGGTATTTTTCAAAGCCCTAAAAGAAATTTGCTCTTCGATTGTTCCGTTTCAGGGATTTTGGACAGGATAAATTAATCCTGTAAAAATTGAGATAAGTAAAGGGTCTTTTGGGAATAATAATTTTATTATATTCAAGATGGAATTATGGAGATTAAATGAAAAATAAAATATCTCCAGAAAAGTAGAAAAAGAGTTACCGGAATAAAGTTAAGTTTACCGGTAAAAAGTGTAATTGGTAAAAGTAACCGAATGGGATCCAGTTTGGTTAATGTAACTAGATTCCAACTAGCAAAATTACAGCCATTATGATTACTTTTGAAGAGCCAATGAGAAGAAAGCAAATGGCAAGTGTGTGGCTCAATTATAGCCCTTAGATCACACTTAATTTACAAGATACAATCTTAGCCCTTAAATTAATTAAGTGTGAATTAATAAAACCTTATAATTCCCTCCATCTTCAGCCCTTATTCACGACACATCCAGCAGCCAAGAAAGAGAGCAAGAGGTGTCATTCATGGAGGGAGAGAAGAGGAGAAAAATTCCAAGGGAAATCAAGGTAAAAGCTTGTACACCTTAAACCTACACATCAAAATGATCCTTGCAAGCTCTTCTACAATTTCCATGGATTAGTTTCTTGATTATTTCACTCTTTTGGAAGTTTCAAAGTTACTATTCTTGAGAGAGAAAGTGAGAAAGATGAAGAGTTAGAGCTAATAATGGTAGGCAAAATGCTCCTTGAGTTGTAAGGAGTAGTTTGGTATATATATTGTGCTTGTTTGATGGTTGGTTGTTGATTTTGTAAATTTGGGATGGTGAAACCCTAGGGGTTATGCTGCCCAATTTTCCACTTGGCATAGGAGAGCAAGAATCATGTTTTCCCATGCATGAATGAGAGTTTGGAAACATGAATCAAGTGGTAGAAGTGATGGAAGTTGAAAAATTCATATTGTTGAATATGTGTGCACTGTTTCGTTCTGACTGGAAACTGATGGAAACGAATTCTTTTGATGATTTTGATGCTTCCAATAGATCCAAAATGAGTTTTTGTGTAGGTATACAAGTGTTCATGATTTTTAGATGCTTGTATATGAAATTGGAATTTTTGGAAGTTAAAGAGTAAGGGCTGTGAAATTCGTTTTCTGGAAGCAGTGTAATTGTAACGTAATTTTGTGTGGCCAAATGTTGCCCAATGACCATGAAACTTTCCAGAATTACAGTAGACTTATCAAGCTTCAATTTGATAGGTCATATGAGTTAAGTGGACTTGTGTAATAGGAGATATGAATTTTTGAAATTGTGTCCTGTTTCTGGAATGAAATCTGGAACAGTTTGTATTTGACGAAATTATGAGAATGATATGGCTGTGATGACTAAGATTGAGTATTTTTATAAGAAAATATACTGAAAGAGCTTCACATAGGAATTTGAACCACCCCAATTGGAGTTATATAGAATTAATTATGATTTTTCAAAGTTTAGTCAACATGCTGACAGCTTTTGGTTACTATGCGAAATTAAGAGAGAAAGTAACCAAATGTAATTTGTAGGAACTCCAAGGGTAAAAGTAAGCCTTTAGGGCTAATGTGGCCCATTGGGCATTCACTTTTCATGGCTCTAATTATGTTATTAATTCCTTAGGGCCATAAAGTGACAAAGGAAAAGCTATGGTTAGAAGATCAAAGTATCTAAGGAGGAGGCAAAATCTAAAAGGTAGTGAACTTACTTACTTGTATGTGTGTGATGTTTGTGTTGTGCATTGATTTGCTATAGTGCTTTACTAGATTATGTGAAGCATGTATGAATGAATGAAGCTCTGTTTTTATTTTTACTATGGCCATAAGTACTTTACACAAGACATTGAGCACGCAGCATTTCATTATGTGAACATGAGCCTATATAAGGCAAGCATATCATGCACTAGCATTCATCCTACATGCATTGTTTGTAATGTTTGCTACTGGGATTCCTCGAATCTCACCCTCCCCCATTAACAGTTTTAGGTACAAGTGCATCAAGTGTAAGGAGAAAGTTTTGATGCATGAAGTTGTGCAATAGCACAGAGATATTTGTCATGAGCATGGAATGTATATATGTCATGTAATATGTCTAATGAGCCCATGCATTTATGGATGTTATATGATAGCTGAGAACTCCTAAATGAATGATCAAATATGGTTCAAAAAGAATTAGGAGTTAGGGTTTCAAAAAGATGAAGTTTGAAAATGACAAGTTTAACTTTTTATCAAAGTAAAGTTGGTCAAATCCCTAAGTTTGGCCTATTTCAAAACAGGGTAAATGAACTCCAATTGATCTGACATTTTATAGAAAAATATTTGACATTGTAAGGTTTAAAACAGGCTAAAGAACAATGGATTTGGAGTTTTGTACAGAAAGTTATGATGTTCCAAAGATTGAAGAAAATCACTGAAAAACCTGGAAAAATAGAAAAATGATCAAATGAACAGTATTTTTTCACGAATTAAACTGTGTCATTTGGGAAAGTAAATGACTCAATGAGTATTTTTCCCTTATGAATGAACTTACAAGCTTCAAATAGAAACTGGAAGCACTCAATTTCGATTTTTCTACAATTAGTTATGAATTTTCAATGTTGGTCCAAAAATCTGTGAATAGTGACGTGAATAGTAACCTTAAACTTGAAAATCTTATTTTTCACTCTTTGGTTACTCTAAGTCACTAAAGGCCTAAAGGTGCTTCCAAATAGATATTTAATGAAGCTAAAGGTAAAGATTAAGGAGTGCCACAGATTGCATTTGCATCACAAGCATAATCACAAGCTAAAGATTAATGGTATGTAATAGTAGCTTCTGGAGAGGACGAGCCTGGGGTTGTCATTGTACAATCCTTGGAAATCACAATTAATATTTCTGATCCATTTTCAAGGCTAACCAGTGACTTAAGTTTACAAGTTGTGGCTTAGTCGGATCAAGAATTTGGCGCCATTGTTGGGGAAGATAAGTGCCACTAGTTGTTGGATTGTGTTTTTGTTTGTTAATTTTGCATCTTTGTTCATAGTATAGGTTTAGTTTGTTTATATCTTAGCATTGTATAGTATGATACACTTGTTTCTGCTGTATTTTGCATAATATTCGCATTTTCACCGCGACCAATTTCATTTTTCACCGCAACGCACGTGGACTTTCACAGAGAAATTCTTCTCAGGTGTCATGCGCTGCGACCAAATTTGAATTTCGTCGCGGCTAAACTTGTAATTTTTAACGAGGGATTCCTCTCGGGAGTGGTGCGCCGCGACCAAAATTCATTTTTACTGCGGCCAACAAGCTGAATCTTAACTTGTTTACCCTCTCGGGTATTGTTCGCCGCGATGTAAATCCATTTTCGTCGCAGCTAAAATTCATTCTTCACACTTTATTCACTTCATTCGTTTCATTTTCAACACATACATTCGTTATAATCATACATCTCTTTCATACATACTTGTTCGTACACACACACACCCTTTTTTCATTCATTTTTGAGTTGTTTGCTTTAAGTTGTTTGTTTTGCTCTTGCCCCGAATTTTTCTCTTGTATGCCCAAAAAGAACTAGCTTGAACCTTATGATCCTAAAATTGAGAGACATTGACGGAGAGACGTAAGACAACAAAAGAAAAGAGAAAGGCAAGTAGTTAGGGAATTAGGCATAGAAGTAGGAGAATCTAGCTTAGGACAAGTAGATAAATTAGGAGAGTCTTTAGGAGAAATTATAGTTGAAAACGTACCAAACCCCCAAAATATTAATATAAATGAAAACCAATAGGGGAATGGAAATAGAAGAAATGGCAAAGAAGAAAGAATAGGGCATAATAACGGGAATATAGAAGAAGAACTATAAGAGAAGCCACGACCTCTGATGTTAATTATGATCCATTTACTGCTACTTGACCAAATTATGATGTGAATTTTGAGATTAAAGATCTATTAATTAATTTTCTTCCTAAATTTCATGGCTTGCCAGGAGAGGATCCATACATCCATTTATAGTCATTGTCGATGATTTGCCAGAGCATGAAACCAATTGGAGCCTCGGTTGACCAAGTACTATGGAAGGTGTTCCACCTATCACTGGAAGGGAAGGCAAGAGAATGGTTCATGAGTCTTCTGAGGCATGTGGCAAATGCCTATCATAGTTGGGTTAATCTGAGGAAAGCATTTTTGGAAAAGTATTTTCCAGCATCAAGAACTTCATCAACGAGGAAAGAAATCTACTCCGCACGCCAAGAATATGATGAATCATTGTATGATTATTGAAATAGATTTCAAGACCTTATTTCAAGATGCCCTCACCATCAAATACCGGATGAGCAATTGGTTCAATATTTTTATGATGGATTGAAGAGCCAAGAGAAAGGAATGTTAGACGCAGCTGCTAGAGGTTCATTAATTGATTTAATCGCCGCAGAAGCTTGAGAGCTTATCAAGAAGATGGCTTTGAACCATCAACAATATAGTGTAAGAGACACTAGGGCTGCCCATGAAATTGGAAATGCAAGTGCACATAACAGAAGAATGGACACCCTAGAATTAAAGGTAGATTCTCTGGAAAGTAAAGTCACATCCCAATTGTCTCTTATCATTGCTGAGTTGAAGAGTTTAAATGCCAATAGATCACCGCCATCTATGGATTTAGTTGCTCCAAGTTGTGAAACTTGTGGGTCAGTTCTCCAAAATCCTTTAATTACGGCAATGCCATTACCTTGTCCTACTTTCCTTATAATTACCAAAATGCCACTACCCTTTCTGCTTTTGCCATAATTACCAAAATGCCATCACTTTTTCTACTCTTTTCTTAATTCCAACCTTACCCTTAATTGACTTTGACATTTTTTTGCAACTTTGACTTTTGATTAACTTTGACTTTTTGTTGACTTTTGACCAACTTATCAAAATGTCCTTTTTTATGACATTTTACATCCTAGGCCTTTTTATTCAAAATGACCATTTTACCCTTATTATTTAGGCCAAATTACCATTTTGCCCTTTAGTCATTTCTACTTAAAGTTCTCAAGACTAGGGACTTAATCAATTATGATCTTTCTTCCTCTAGGCATTTTCCTTTATATTTCCATATCCATGGGCATTAACTCAACCCATGACTATCGGTTTAGTCTTCATTTCCAATTACCGAAATATGTGGATATTACAAGTTGATACCTTGTTTCTCAGTTTATAGCAAGAGTAGACTGAACTTCACATCTAAAATTTTAGGTTCTTATGACAATTGCAAAGGTTTTGCCACTTTGAAATTTCTGTTGTTTGCCCCTTTGGTTTGCCATAATGATCTCTACTGTTTGCTATGGTTCTGTTGAGAAATTTAGTAGATTTTGAGGATGGTGAAGTTAAGATTATGCTCGAAATCATAGCTGATAGTTGGGGTTCTGTTCCTTTGGTCTGGATGCTTTAGTTTAAACTTTATTGTTTGTGTTTTATATTGTCTTTGAATCTGTTTGTTGACTATCTTTTTCTTGAGCTCCAGTGGACCCTTGGATTACTGTGTTGATAGCTTGTGCTTCGTATGTATATTCCTATCACCTACCTGCCATGTGGATAGTTTGAAATTTGTTATGTGAATGTCATTGCCGTTACAGGACATTTGATAGCTTATGTTTGGTGATGGTTACTGATGACCAGAATTCGTTTGATAATCTTGTTCACATGTGCATGTGATTTTCCTAGCTACTGATAGCTAGTATGGCCTTATGTCTTGATTAGGTCACTGAGGACCTAAATTTTGACTAATGTAAATGCTGTGAATATGATACTGTGCAGGTTCTATTTATTTTCCATTCCATCCTTTTTAGTTGACAATAAGGACATTGTCAGTTTTAAGTTTGGGGTTGAGAATGCGCTGCAATTTTGAAATAATGATGTACATAAGAAATTTTCTATTTTAAGAGCAAATTGTTGGAATGTTTGAAAATTTCTCAAATTTAAACCTATGTTTGTGGAATGTTTTAAATGAGATGAAATTGTCGATTATTTGTCAAGATTATGTGGATGATCTAATGATATAAATTGTTGTATGGTTTTATTATATTGGATAGGAAATCTAGTTAAATATGCTTTGATGAGTGCATTATGGTGATAAAACTTGTCATTCAAGAATTTTTAAGAAACTGCGCACTTCTGGAGTTAACTTCATTTTGAATGTTCTTGAAAAAGGGCTTTGTGGCAAATTATGAAATATGCTTTTGATCAAACTTTTAATTTCAAAATAATCTTTGGAATTCTTCAAAGTATTCAATTTATTTCATAAGATTTGAAAAAATGATTTGGGTAGTTCATAAAATGCGATTGAGCCTTTCAAGCTGACCAAAATGATGTATTCCCTTTTAAACCCTTATCTTGAGGCTTAGTGAAAAACCAATGAAAGATTTTGTTTCAAAGCCTAACATTTACCTGCCCTTGCCAATGTGAAAAACCATGAAACCCTTGCTTTGAGATAGATGATAATTGAGTGGAGTGTGGTAATGGAACTTTTCGTATGATTGGGAAGAGTGGTGTAGAAGCAAAAAATTGTACATCATTCAAGCCGGAAAAAAAAACAAACAAACAAAAGAAAGAAAGAAAGAAAGAGAAAGTGTATATGTATGAAAAAGGAAGTTACAAAGAAGTCTTGATATAGTGGTCAATTTGGTTTAAGTTTTGGGGAATCTGTTTAATGAGAAATGAAGGAAATCATTGAATAGTTATCATCTATCTTAAGGTAGTTGTTAATTGTCCTTAACCTTTTCTTTTATAAACCTTAACCCCTGGCCCCATTACAAGCTAAAATGTCCCTTTGATTTTTAAGTAATGTGGAGTGAAAAAGAGGAAGGAATTAGAGAATGATGAAATTATTTGTTTGAACTTGGTTATATGATGTGCAGTGCTACTTTTAACTTTGAGAGGTGCCGAAGAAATATTTGTTAACTCTACTCACACACTCACACTTAGGAATTATTGAAAAATAAGTTTTAAATCTACAAAAGCATTCATTTTTGCACATTTTCTTTATTTCTTATTTAATATAATTTTTTGAGCAGCTGATGAGGATAATTGTTCAGCAATAAAAGACAAGTAATTAATTATTTCGGTTGGAGCACAAATTTTTGATAATTTGTTCACTGTTGATAAAACTTTGTCGTTGTCTAGACCTTAAAAATGGATCAAAAGACTTGTGATTTCAAAGGCTTGCACAAGGTGCAACCCTAGGGTCGTTCTCTCTGGTGCTATTTGTGTACCACTATTTACTAACTTGTGATGAGGTTTGCTTTGCAAATGAAATCCATTTTTGATTCAAAATTGCTATCTAACTAAAGCTAATTATAGAAACAAAACTTCTTTTTAATATTTCTGATTTAGAGAAAGCAGTGAAAACAGAATTGAAGTGTAAAATATTGATAATGAAGTTCCTCTTGAAAATGAATCAAACCATCATAGTCGCAAAATATTAGGGAAAATATTAGTTTTTGCACTAAGTTTCGTAATTAAAACCCCAACAACTCACTAGGTCAGGAAATCCATGTAATGAACCCCATTCAATGAAACCCTTTAAAAGCACTTAGTGTGTGTATGGAAGTCGCAAAGTGAAAAATCCAACTCAACCCACTATTGTCTCTAACATCAAGCACAACTAGGAAGATAGAAGAGAACAATAATGATTTCATTGAATAGGTAGAAATGAGACTTCATTCTACCACGTCAAACACAAAACAAGTTTGATACACAAATAATCCATGTTTGGCTCGACCGAGACCAAGCATTTACATACAAACTACAAGTCCTAACTCAAAAATTATGTATTCCATATTATAAATACAGATTGAAAACCAATACTCCCCTTTCAGCACTTCGAACTCATCCAAGAGGAAAGGGGATGCTCAGCTACTCATATGGCGTGAAATTAGACTCCGCATGGAAGATTGAAGCATTATGGATGGATTTTGGGATGAAAATGGAATGAGCTTAGGGTATGAGTAGAGAGAAAAGATGAAAAGATGAATTGGATGTGTTCTCTGCCTCCTTCTCCTCCTCCCTTTTCGAAACTTACCCTAATTAGGTCATATTAATCGTCCAGGGTCGGATCCAAGAAAGTGGGTCAGGTTATTTTCCATTTGGATCGTAATCTAGTGCTGATGCGCGATATTCGCCGCGGTGAACCTCTCCCGAGAGTTCTTTATTGGCTTGATTGAACTTTGACCGCAGAAAACTTTGGATTACACCACGGTGAACTTTACAGAGATGCTTTCTCACGATCTTTTTTTGAGTTCCTGAAATGAAATAGCAAATATATGAAGTACCAATTGCTCATGATGGAATTTAAGCACTATTATATCATTATTCATGGCAGATGCACCCAAAATCATACTAATCTAAATTAACAACTCTAAATCTCAATTAAGCACAAGAAAGGGTAATGGAGGGATAAAATTGAATTAAAAACTCTAGAAATTCAAGTATAAAGGCGGTATGAATAAAGCTCAATCAACAAGAAAATGTTTAAGTTTGGGGGTGTGATAACTCCTAGAAATTGATAGCATTCTAGCATATTTTCTTCTCATTTAATTTGTTTTTAATGCCAAATTGTGCATGAGAGAAGTTTTTAGAAGAAAATACAAAGAAATGCTTGTTTTATTTGGTTGACTAGAGGATATCTTATGTTTCATCTCTTTTGTAAAGGGTGAAAGACAATTCAAAGGCCAAGAAACAAAGCTTGTAGCATCAAAGATTGAACAAAGATTATCTATCATGAAGCTAAGAAGGACTTGATGCTCTCTATGTCACATGCTTCAGCTAGCAAACATCTTGGCTGATGCCAACGAAGTCCTGATGCTCTCTGTGCCGCATGCTTCAACCAACAAAATGATGATTGAAGTCAACAAAGTTTGATGTCCGTACAGTTACGCGTTTTGCTTGCTGCAGCTGGTTCTAGGGTTAAAAAACTCAAGGTTTGGTCGAAATTCATTCATTCTTGACTCCATGGAGGTGCTTGGAACCTTTATTTGCTAGGGTTTAGAGCTTTTGAAGATATTTGGAGCTTTAGGAGAGATTTTGGAGTTTCAACCTAGGGTTCTTTTCTTTTCTTCTCTTTTCTCCTTAGTTATTGATGTTTCCAGTTATTAAACTTAGTTTTTCTATGTTTATGCATATGGATAGCTAAGCATTTCCTTTCTAGGGTTACTTTAAACCTCTATATGGATTAAGACTTTGTTATTCTCCTTCTTTTTGGTATTTAATGAAGGATTATGTGTACATTTTATTCTTTGCTTCATGCCTCTAATTGCTTGATTACCATTTAGTTGATTTGTTGAATGAGAGGATCTTGAGAGAGATTTTCTTGTTTTAAGAACTTAGATAAACTCATACTAGACTTGAAACTCAAGGTTGAGTTGAGAGTTTGTTGATAGGAAAGAGATTTACCTATTGACCTAGTATTATCATTATAAGATTGGTACTTAATGGCAATTTTCACTAGTTGCAAGATATTGAATGAGTTCTTGAAAGTACATGTTGGTTTTGACTTGAGAGAGCTTTTCCAATACTTATGAATCTTATGCAAACATTATATTCTCCACTGAAGATAATTAAAAGGGAAATAACTAGTTTTATGAAGTGTAGAGGGAATAAGTAATCCTAGAATCTCAATTTCTTGGAGTTAGAATCAACTTTTGTTTTTAATTTAGTCTGTTTTGCACCAACAACATATTTCACAAATTGAACTTCTCTAAATGATTGTTATCCAACCTAATTAATAGCACAATTTAATTTATTCACTCACTTTTGTCATAGTCTTCATGGGAACAATAACTTTTTATATTACTTGCGACCCGTATACTTGCTATAGAAAAACAGCGAATAGTGCGTACGTTCTAATCCCAACATATACATCACTATTCAAGGTCTCCCACTAAACTACTATATAACAAAGCCGTTTTAAATTGCATTACGACATGGTTTGGAAAGTTCGTTGCCTATCGCATAAGCTACAAATGTTCAGAAGGTCTTTGTGTCAAAGTGGAACTATCACTATTATAGGGCTCACATAATCTTTCACAAATCATGCTGGAATTGTAACACCTCTTATTTATCCCTCTTAACTTCCATTATGATGAGTTGGAACCAATTAATGGCCTCAAACATCTTACATTGTGAAAAGGGTCCAAAATAAAAACTTCCACTTTGAATAAAGTTACTATTCACAGTTTTTTGGGCCAATTTAGAAAATTCATAAATAATTCTAGAAAAATCAAAACTGAGTGGTTCTAACTTCTATTTGAAGCTTAAAAATTCCTTTATGAGGGAAAAATACTCATTTGAACAGTAAATGGTCCCATTGGTACAGATTCTTTCGTGAAAATGTACTGTTCATATGGTAATTTTTCATTTTTCCCAGGATTTTCTGTGATTTTTCGTCAACTTTGGACAGTCATAACTTTCTGTAAAAAATTCCAATTCCAATGATCTTTGGCTAATTAAAAACCTTGCAATGTGAACTATTTTTTCATAAAATTTCAGGACATTTGGAATCCATTTACTCTGTTATATGTTATGCTAAAGTTGAGGGTTTAGCCAACTTCCCACAACACTTGGCCAAATTTTCAACTTCTTAACTTCATAATTCAACCTAATGATTTATAAACTTTTCTTAATCATAATAACCTATGTAATTAGGCATTCATATGGAATACATTAGTTATCATGAGTCCATCATACATGCATGAGTTATATTACATGCCACTTTACAAACTTCAACAATATAATTGAAAGTTTACAACATAATTTACATTCATACACATGTGCATATTTTTACTTCAAGCATCATGCATTTCCTCCTTACCCTTTGATATGCTTCCACCTAAAAATGGTTAGTGGGGGAGGGTGAGATTTTTGGAAATCCCGGTAGCAAAACTTTCTAACACACATATAAAATTGCATGACAACTTTAATACAAGTGTGAATTCATAAAAGTGCAACATGTAACAATAAAATGCATATGGCCATAGCATACAAAAGCACATATTCAGACTTTCAATCATCACAAATTTTCAATACAAGTCATGCATAATTCATACACATTTTTAAAGTAATTAAGCTTAAGGTTGGAAGGTCTTGCTACCTTGTGTCTTTAATTTCCCCTTAATTTGAATGCTCTCTTGTTCACATGAGAATTTAATTCCTTGCATCAAACCCTTGCCTACATAATACACAACATCTGGCCATTAAACATATGCCATTACCAAGACAAAAATCATTGTAAACCTCTCTTAAACTATCTCTTGAATTACATAAGCTTTAAGACATCAAACTTGTCTCTAATGTCTTCCAATGCTTCCACAAACTTGTGACCACTCTTACCCTACACAAAAATTCATTTTCGACTCATTGGAAGCATCAAAATCATCAAAAGAATTCATCTTCAGCAACTTTCCAGATTTGAACGAAAATTCACAAGTGGAAGGAAAGTGATTTTTTCTCAAGTTTCCATGGTATCCATCATCATTTTCTTGTTTCTAAACTCATTCCCATGGATAATATGACTTAAGTTCAACTCTCCCTCATTCCATAAAAATTTTGGCAGCATAACCCCTTAGGGTTTTGAAATTCCAAAATTTCATACAAACATCAAACCCAATCAATATATACATCAATCTTCTCCTTAACATGCAAGGAGTGTTTTGCAACCAATTATTTCCTCTAAATCCCTCTCTTTCTCATTTCCCACCATGAACCCTAACTTTCCAGCCACCAAAAGAGAGCCAAAATCAAAAATCTAAACCGATAGAAAGGTAGAGGAAGTTGAGAGGAAGAGATTGATGTATAAGTTTGGGTGGTAAGCTCTCTTACCTTAACTTTTCCTCAAGCTTTTCTCTTCTTCTTGGAGGCTTGAATGGAGTCTTATTTCTCTCATTTTCCAGCTGCAACTCATGGCCAAAATGAGGAGAGGAAGAGGAGAGATGGTTTATAAAAAATCCCTTCATAAAAGATTAAGGGCTAGGATGAAAACTTAGTTACTAAGTTTAATCTCAAGGGTTGAGATTAAGCCACCTTTCCCATATGTGCTAGCTTCTCATTGGCCCTTCAAGTGAGTAATAATGGCTGCACATGGGGAGGGAAAAATCTGTATGGGGTTTGGTTACTCTAACCAAACCAAACTCCCTTCGATTACTTCTACCGATTACAACTTTCACTGGTAAAAGTAACTTAATTCCAATAAATCTTTTTCTATTTTTCTGGAGATGTTTTCTTCCTCATTTAATCTCCATAATTCCCTCTTGAATATATTAAAATCATCATCCTCAAATTAACCCTTAATCCATCCAAAATTAACAGGATTATTTTATCCTGCCGAAAACTCCTGAAAACGAGCAGTTTTATAATAAAGCATTTTTAGGGCCTTATAATTTTCTATATTTTTTATTGATATTTTAGCCCTTCTCTTTTCCCCAAAATACCTTC
>JANTPZ010144431.1:0-10899 GCA_025593235.1 Vachellia pachyceras | reverse complement strand
GTGGGGGAGAGTGAGATTTCAAAGAAATCCCAATAGCAAAACTTTCTAACAAGTTTCATAAAATGCATGACATGTTCATAATAAGTGTGAATGCATAATAAATGAATGTGCACATGAGACATGAATATGCATATGGCCATAGCACATCAAGCACATATTCACACTTTCATTTTCATACAATAGGTCATGCAAAGTTTCAATACAAGTTCATAGCATAAAGTTAAGTTAGAAGGTATTGCTACCTTTACTCTTAAACTTTCCCCTTCAACTTGTAAGCTCTCTTGGTCACCTTAGAATTTGTCCTCTTGGACCAAACACTTGCCTACATGATCAACAACATCATGGCCATTAATTTCAAGCCATTTCCAAAGCACAAACCAAAGCAAAAATCCCTTGAACTAATTCTTGAACCTTAAGAACATTAAGAACCCTAACTTATCTCTAATATCTTCCAATGCTTCCACAAACTTGTGACCACTTTTACCCTACACAAAAAATCATTTTGGATTCATTGAAAGCATCAAAATCATCAAAAGAAACTTCCTTCCCAAAAATCCAGTCATGGCCGAGACACACACATAAATTCCTTAAATGGAATTTTTCAACTTTCATCCTTTTTAACACTTGTTTCTTGTTTCCAAAATCATATTCAAACATGGTCTAACTTGTTTTTAGCTCTCCTACATCAAATGGAAAATTGGGCAGCACCTCCCCTAAAACTTCATGATTTCCAAATTTACAAAATCATCAAGACAATCTCAAACAACCACAACATATATATCAAAACACTCCTTACAACACAAGGAAGCTTTTACCATCAATGATTAGCTCTAAATCTCTCTCTTTATCACTTTGCTCTCAAGAACCCTAAGCATTCAAACTTGAGAAAGAGAGCTCAAATCAAAATTCCAATCCATGGAAGTTGTAGAGGAAGTTGAGAGGAGGATTTTGATATATAGCATGAGTAGTAATTCTCTTACCTTGTGATTTCAAGAACACCTCTTCTTCTTCCTTGGAGCCAAAAATGGTGTCTTCCTCTCTCACTTTTCTGCTCACCAAGGTCGGTTTTGAGGGGTGGAAGAGGAGGGAAAATCTTATTTATAAAATGTGTAAAAAGGAATGGAAGGATAAGATGAAATCATGAAAATCAAGGGCTAGGATTAGCCCACATATGGAACATTTGCTTTACTCTAATTGGCCACTTGAAATGTCATCATTATGGATGTAACTAGGGGTTATAAATCTGGTTGGAGTAACCAAACTGAATCCCCTTCAGTTACTTCTACCTATTGCACTTTTTACCAGTAAACACATTTCTATTCCGGTAAATCTTTTTCTACTTTTCTAAAAATATTTTCATCCTTATTTATTCTCCATAATTCCCTCTTAAATATATTCAAATCATCATCCTCACATTGACCCTTGATTCATCCAAAATTAACAAGATTATTTTATCCTGCCGAAAACTCCTAAAACGAGGAGTTTTAGAATAAAGCATTTTTAGGGCTTTATAATTTTCTATATTTTTCATTGATATTCTAGCCCTTAATATTTCCCCAAAATACCTTCTAAATTTTTCCAAATTAATTTTTGTAATAAATTGTATTTTTGGGGATTTTTCGGGTATATTCCCCCATTTTCGGGAAAATCGCCTTAATCGTACTTTGGGCAATAATTTTGTACAATACTATAAATTCCACTGAATTTTCATAGACTCTAGTTTTTGGTCTTAGAGAACTCCTGATGCCTTAAATAAATTTTTTTCAACCTTAAATCTTTAAAAATTCATAATTCCTTATCCTGAGCAAGTTTCAACAATCGGTTGAATTTCTGGTAATCAGGGAGTTCTGCTCTATCTTTTGGGCATATGTGACTTTTCCTGATTTTTGGTCAACTGTTTGAATTTTTGACTTTGACTTTGACTTTAACTTTTTCAAATGACCAAAATGCCCTTATACTTTCTCTTAATGACCAAAATGCCCTTTCACAGTCTAACTTTTCCTAATTTCCCATTTTCCGTTAACCTTTTGGCCTTTGATCTTTTGGTTTCTGATTCTTCAGACAACGTCCCAGGGGGTCACCCATCCTTAGATTTCCCTAGGGTGAGCACGCTTAACTTTACTATTCCTACCGGCTTTCATCCACCAGGCCAAATCTGATTCTGCGACTTTCGGCCTATAACTTTATTCCATTTACGAACTATCTATTTTTGAATTCTAATTCTTTTCGTAATTAACAGATTATCATTCATATCAGCTAGCAGAAAAATCATGGATATTACACCTCCCTTCCCCACAGAGGATTAAAAATTTTGATGGTGTAAATTATGGTTCCAAAAATTGGATCAAAAATTAAATCAAGTGAGACAATGGCTCAATGGTTGATGAGTCAGATCAGAGTCATATTGGCTATATTAAAATAATAGAATTTGATCTATTATATTTTGTTTTATAAAAGTTAATAGGTAAAACCTAGAAATTATTTTATTTTACTCAAATTTTAAATTCTTGGAGTTTAATTAAATATCAATGATAAAAACAATTGGGATACAATGAATTATTTTTATCGTATTTCCTCATGATTAAATTTGTTTAAATAGAAAATAGAGAATTAAGTCTACTTTTTTTACCATATTCTTTAAAAAAATAATGGATCATATATTCCCACTCTGATTCCATTTTTTGGGTGTTTTTCACTTTTAATTTTTTTAAAAAAATAAGGAACCGGTTTAACCCACCCAATTGGCTAGTTTTATAGGTTTAACACTAGGTTGACATGTTCAACTTGGTTCCTAGTCTAGATGGCCAATCGGACCGGACTCATGATTGGTTCTCCGGTTTTCGGTTTGAATCAATTAGTCTGGTTCGATTCTTTTATAGTGGTCTAAATGCAACATGTTATAAAAATATATAAATAAATTTAAATTTTTAAGGTTCACTAAAATAGTGCATTACTTGAAATTACTACTACTCCTCCCAGTTCTTAATAAAAGAGTTAGAAAACTAATTTAGATAGGTTAAGAGAATTAGCCAAGTTAGTTATTTGTAATATATGAGTTGATTTTCTTAAAGCCCTTTTTCATTTTGATTACTTTTTTAAGAGTTGGTAGAAGATGGAGAAAATCCATTCTTATTGTTTAGAGAGGTGACTAGTTGTTTTAAATTAGGAATTGTTGTAAATTTTCCAAGCAAAAGTGAGCCCGTCACAAGCAAAAGAAAATTTAGACATCATGAAAGAGGACATGATGTGGTGGACAAACAAGACAAGGGTGAGACATTATGATGACCAATTCACTCTCTTTCTCAAAGAGAATAAAGTAAAATATTTAAAATCAGTATCCACCCTGACTGCAAACGATATACATTGATGATATTGTTTACAGGGGCTCTACAATTAATTTTCCTTGGACAGATCAAGAGGAGGGCTGCCTGAAATTGAAGTAGCAAAATGACTTGGGTTGCCTCAAGCAGAAAGATGATGTGGGTTGTTGAGAGTGCTAAGAACTGGATTGAGGGTGCTAAAAACATGAATTGGTCAAAAACCACTGGTCGGGTTGTTGAGAGTGGTAAGAACTGGATTGGAGTACTAAAGACATGAATTGGTCAGAAACCGCTGGTCAGGTTGCTAAGAGTGGTAAGAGCTGGTTTGATAGTACCAAAAACATGAATTGGTCAGAAACCACTGGGGATTGGTTTGAGATATTTAAGGATTGGTTCGAGAGCAATAAGGTTTGGTTTGAAGAAGTAAAAGAGAAAGGAATGAGCGATGAGGCTTGGAAATTCATTGTTTTAGTAGGTATGGTTATTCTTCTTGTTGCTGCCGTCGTCTGTTTGTGCCGATTTGGTTGTTCTTGCTTAAGCATAATTCTGACGGTGATTGGTCAAACGATCAGATTCATATTACAATGTTGCTTGTTTCTTCTCAAACCAATTATTTGGACAATCAAATCCATATTATGATGTTGCTTGGTTCTTCTCGAAACAATTATTTGGACAATCAAACTCATATTACAATGTTGCTAGGTTCTTCTCAAACCAATTTGTTGTTCAACCATATCCATATTGAAATGTTGTGGCGTTCAACTTATGAAAGCACCTGGTCTGGCGATCCAGATACCAAGATCCCTCTTTTCACTATACCCCAGAATCTACTTTGTTCTTTTGCGCTTAACAGGTTTATGAAAAGAAGCAGAGACCCATTAGGACATACATTGTGAATGACCAAAAGGCTTTTCAGCTTTAGTTCCTATACCAAAAGGCTTTCTAGTTGCCTTGATAGCTAGACAACTTTCACACAAGGCCATTCCATATTTGGAATTTCACCTAGTAAACCTTCTTTTGCTAGTCTAATCATTTGATTATAACTCATGTGCCTTAGTCTAGCATGCCAGATATTCATGTCAACAGTTATATTGGAGAAACAAATGAAAAGTCATGCAAGTTGAAATTACCAATAACATCCATAAACCCATAATTCAGGAAACATAGTACAGAAACTAAATTCCATCGAATGTCTAGTGTATGAAGTACACCATGTAAGATTAAGGATTTTCCACCATACAGAGCTAATCTGTAGGTGCTTATACATTTGACCTTGATCTTTACATTATTGACAATATAAAGCCATTTGCATTGATGCAGCAACTGACGGTAATCCACGAATGATCCTCGATCCTTCGTTACATGATCTGCTAAGCCTGAGTTTAAAATTCAAAAAGAAGATACAGTTTTAATTAGAAAAGAGGTACTTGATACATAAGAAATGTGTGAATTCACATAATTCACTAGTACCATTCTATGGTTATTTCGGTCAAGGCAATCCCTCGCGAAGTTACCCATCCTCGGATCAGGCATAAGACTTGACCTTTTCCAGATCAACTTTCTTCATGCCACCTTTAGATCCTTTCTTCTTAAATTGGTTTCTGCCCCTTTTGAAATTAGGGACAACCTTCCTGCCTTTTCATAAAGTTTCTTGCCCTTCTTAAAATCGAGCTTGGCATTGGAAGTGCCTGTATCCTTAGTGTAATAGGCATGCCCAGAAGTCTTATATGCCTCAGGCATTCATCCTCAAGCTTAAGGTGCTTCACAACATCATAAAAAAAATGACAATTTTATCGTTATGAGTTAAGTTGACTTTCATATGATCCCAATAATAGGGAAGTGATATGATTACAGCTTGTATTTGCTGCTCATCAGTCAGTGTATATCTAGCTTCCTGGACTCCCTAATCATGTTTGACATGTCTCGAAGGTGCTACTTCATGGGCGTATTACCCTGAACGTGTCAAACTTGGTCGTTAGCCTCCTAAGTTCGGTGGTTCATGTTCCACCAAACTTATCTCTAAGGGTTGCCCACATAGCATGTGCAGTAAGATGCTTTTCATACTGGCACATTAGGTCATTCTCCATTGTGCTCAGAATGGTGAGTCTTGCAATACCATTCTTTTTTTGTATGTCTGGTATAATTCCAGGTTCCTCCTATGCTGGGCTGTAATCCCAACTTCAGATTACACTAAAATGGTGGTCAGTGGATCAAGGGCTTCATATTCCTCCAATATATACGGCAACTTACGGTGCCAGATATCCCTTTTGTCACCACTCAGTTTATCCCCTTTATTCACTTGGCAATTATACTTTTATTGCCATTTGCTAGTCTTAGGTGACAGGGTATCATACTAATAAATGTTTTCTTATAATGCTGAGTTTTTAGCGATTATGTAGCACATCATAGTATACAATGTCTTATACTTATATTATTCTTGACAAGAAGACAATTTGATGACTAGATCTGTGATCAGGAGAATATGTTTGTACCTCCCATCACACAAACACTAGTAACTACATTATTTTCTTCTAAGAATTTTATATAAGTACTTTTTAAATCGTCAACTTGTAGAAGTCTCATTATCTAAAAGCTCCCACTTATCAAAAGTGTAATAAGGTGACATATCATGTGAATAATAATGACAATTTCACAACAATTCACATAAACTAAACATGTCACATTTCATAATGCATTTAGTTTACCATACATCAAGTCATGTTCTAAATATATTAACAAAACATAGAGGGTAAACACATAAAATAAAGCATAATACGTCTTTAGATATTTGTAATACAATAATCGACTATTTATTACTTCAGTCTTTTGAAATATTATTTTTTTTGTTCATCATAAATCTCATTATTTTATTGACTGGAACAATCCACATCGCTGATAATGTGAATGTGCCTGTAGCTCTAACTGCTGCACGATACTTTATTATGACATTCACATAGAATTGTGCAGTTTTATTGTTAGTTATGCTGTTAACATAGCTCGCAATGATGCCATTAATGATTTATATATTTTTAACTCTGGATGTTCTCATTTATTAGATTTAGCTATTGTCGCGGCCATAGTGGGGGAAAAAGGTTGGTCTACCTTATTCTTATTATTTTGATGTTTTGAATTCAATGAGAATAAGGATTTGAGACCTGGGTCGGAGTAGATTGAATTCTTGAGGCTCTTGTTGACCTCTTAGGATTACTTTTTGGATCCTTCTCAGTGTCTTCCTCATGTTCTCTTGAGGATCTTCCTCAAGATCCTCTTCAAACAGTTCCTTCTTAAAATCCTCTTTAAATTCTTGTTCAGCATCCTCGTTATGAATGTGTTCATCAACATATTCAATATACACTAGTCCGTAAGACAGTGTTTCTGTGCTATCTGATATTTTTTGTACCATTATTTTTCAAAAAATTGATTTGAAATTATTACATTGAAAAAATTTCAAAAAATCTTTAACTAAGCACTGATTTTCATCAAAAATAGATTTGCATTGCCTTATAAAATAGGCAAATTGTATATCAAATGAAGATATTGAATTTAAGGATTTTTAGCAATAGACCATGTCTCATTTGGAGGTCAAACGCTCTTGTTGTGCCCCGAGAAGATTAAATCCTGAAAAATTTGAAAAATGGGACGAAGCCCACTCTCGGGAATGGAGAGTATAGTCCACGCGCCACTCTGGAGCCCCCATATCATGACAAGCGCAAGACCATAATTTTCCACGCACCGTCATGGTTCTGATGAAGTAGCCCACGTGTCTCAAGGCCTCGCCACGTAGCTGCACTTGCCACGTGTCCTCTTCCCCCTTATGTTTTTGTATATTATTAATATATCTTATTTTTGTTTTGCATGTCATAGGTGTCACGCCTAGTCCAGTTGGCAAGCGGTCTTTGCCTTTGCTTCCAAGCATGTCATGCAAACTTTTCATGAATGTTAGTAAGCTTTGCTATTGAGATTTCCAAAAATCTCACTCTCCCCCACTAACCATTTCTAGGTGCAAGTTCATCCAAGGGAAAAGAGAAGATTATGGAAGCATGAAGCTAAATTTATAATGCCTTCTTGGATGATATTTTGGTTATGTATTAATATGATGTTTTGGTTTTAAGTTGGCATGTAATATGTGATGTGTATATATATATATATGAACATATGGTTGATATATTATAGTTAAAAAACCTCAATTGCATGCTTAATCATGGTTAAGAAAGAAGTAGAAGTTAGGGTTTCAAATGGCAAAAGTTTGAAGTTGGAAAAGTTGATGATTTGATAAAGTTAAGTCAAGTGAACCCCTAATTTTGGGCTGACGAGAAACAGAGTAAATGAACTCCAAATGGAATGAAATTTTACAGAAAAATAGTTCATATTGCGAGCTTTTTTATCAAGCCAAAGAACACTAAATTTGGAGTTTTGTACATAAAGTTATTAAGTTCCAAAGTTTGAAGAAAATCACTGGAAAACCTGGGAAAAATAGAAAAATGACCAAGTGTACAGTACATTTTTACGAATTAAACTGTATCATTTGGGCAAGTAAATGACTCAAGGAGTCTTTTTCCCTTGTAAAGGAACTTACAAGCTTCAAATAGAAATTGAAAGCACTCAATTTCGATTTTTCTACAATTAGTTATGAATTTTCAAAGTTGGTCCTAAAACCAGTGAATAGTAACTTTCACAAACTTGAAAGTTTTCAAATTGAAACTTTTGGAACCTTTGATCATAATGAGGCTTCCTTTTGATTCTAATTCACTTTGTAATGAAGCTAAGGGGTAAGTTAAGGAGTGTCACACGGTCCGCAGCGACTTCTTCCTGAGTGATCACCTATCCTAGGAATTTCACCTTTAATAACTAGAACCTACTGAGCTTAGCATAAAAATTTTTCTTTCAAAACAATTTATAAAAATTCTCATATGCCCTTTTTATATTCCTTTAAAGATCTGGAGTGCACTATCGTATCATTTATAAGACTATGACAAACTGGTCCAAGTATCGTTAAAATGCACAGTTCATGTAGTTTATGGAAATTGCAGGGGCATTCATTAAACCATATGGTACTCTTATAAACTCATAATGTTCGTATCTTGTACGGAAAGCCATCTTAAAAAAATATCATTAGCTCTAACTAGGAGCTAGTGATAGCCTGATCTGAGATCAATCTAAAACTCTTGTTTTTCCTTTCTCAAAGAAAACTGGGCTTTCCAGGGTGAGACACTGGGTCTAACAATCCCCTTCTCTAATAGCTCCTCTATCTGTTATTTTATCTCTTTCTTCTTAATTAAAAATGTTCTGTACCAAGTCTTGGAATTCGACTTCATTCCTGGTACTTAATCAATAGCAAACTTGACCTCACTCTATGGAGGTAGTCCACTGATCTATTTTGGAAATACATTTAAGAACTTTCCGACTATCGGAATATCACTAAGGGACTCTTTAACTTCAATCTAAACTGGGAAGGAAGTCCCTACTGCGCCTTTTGCAGCTAATCAAATTCAAAGGCCTCTCTGGCCCCTTTATATTTGATTAAATAAAATCTTTGTCTTTGAGGAGAAAAGTAGTTCTGTAATTCATGAGTTTTTAATTCTAGGGTACAATTGATATAATTCATTTACAGCGTCTAACTTTCCCGTAAACTATCTTCTCTAGACAATTTCTGTAGTTTAAACTTTAATCTTTTGGTTGCCTTTGCATCTCGCTTTAACCTTGAGATGATAATATCATAGTAAATCCTGATCCAGAGGAAGTGTATCCGGGTTCTCTTCGCTTTATGGATCCTCTTCTTTTTCTAGGAGCGCTTCTTTCGGTACGGGTATCTCTACCGGACTTACAGATTCTTGGATGATTTGATCCAGCTCATGTGCCTCTCTAGCACAACTGGATATATGCTAACCGAAACTCTCATCCATGCAGAGCAGTATGCTCACGGAGTCCTCGGATGTTAGCATCCAGTATGCATTGTAGAGAAACAATCATATTAAATACTGGACCTTCATATCTGATATCCCATGCATATTCCAGTAATTCTTGTGCCAGCTCCTTCTCTTTTTCAGACACTTCACTGATATACTTAACTTTTCATGTTTAGCTAATCACATTTATTCATAAACTCATGAATATATAACATAACTAACTAGCATATTATCATAAAAGGCAACCAACATATACTATAACAATTAAATTTAATATAACAAAGCATTGCATATTGCATACTAGTGCACAACATATCATTTAAGAATGCACAACTTAATAAATAATAATGCACATAATGCATTACAAATCAAGTCAAATCTTAAAACTTTGCTCTGATACCAAAAAAATGTGACGCCTCTTATTTATCCCTCTTAGCTTCCATTATGATGAGTTGGAACCAATTAATGGCCTCAAACATCTTACATTTTGAAAAGGGACCAAAATGAAAACTTTCACTTTGAAGAAAGTTAATATTCACAGTTTTTCGGGCCAACTTTGAAAATTCATCACTAATTCTAGAGAAATCGAAATCGAGTGGTTCCAACTTATATTTGAAGTTTACAAATTCCTTTATGAGGGAAAAATGCTCATTTGAACAGTAACTAGTTCAATAGGTACAGATTCTCTTGTGAAAAATGTACTGTTCATATGGTAATTTTTCATTTTCCCAGGATTTTCTGTGATTTTTCGTCAACTTTGAATAGTCATAAATTTCTGTACAAAATTCAAATTCCAATAATCTTTGGCTCGTTTTAAACCTTGCAATGTGAACTATTTTTCCATAAAATTTCAACTTATTTGAAGTTCAATTACTCTGTTTCCCGATAGGACAAGGTAGGGAAAATGACCAACTTTACTTCCAGCACTTGTCAAATTACAGCCCTACTTAACTTCATAACTTATCACTTTGATTTCTAAACTTTTCTTAACCACATTAATCCATGTAATTAGACATTCTTAAAATATATACTAGTTATCATAAGTCCATGATACATACCCAAGTCATATTACATATTACATTACAACTTTAAACATCACAACATAAAGTACATAACATATTCCACAACATTTTATATCAACTTTGCTTCAAGAATCATTCACTTCCTTCTTACCCTTGAGTATGCTTCCACCTAAAAATGGTTAGTGGGGGAGGGTGAGATTTTTGGAAATCCCAGTAGCAAAACTTTCTAACACACATTATAAAATTGCATGACAACTTTCAATATAAGTGTGAATTCATAAAAGTGCAACATGTAACAATGAAATGCATATGGCCATAGCAAACAAAAGAACATATTCACACTTTCAATCATCATAAATTTTCAATACAAGTCATGCATAATTCATACACATTTTCAAAGCAATTAAGCTTAGGGTTAGAAGGTCTTGCTACATTTACCTCTTAATTTCTCCTTAACTTGGATACTTTCTTGATCAATTGAGAAACCAATTCCTTTCACCAAACCCTTGCCTACATAATTCACAATATTATGGTCATTAAGCACAAGCCATTTCAAGGCAAGAATCAATGTAAAACTTCATTAAACTTTATCTTGAACTCTCTTGCTTCCTATTGAGTTTTAACTTGTCATATTGATTTTTAATGCTTCCT
>JANTPZ010144420.1:3536-18620 GCA_025593235.1 Vachellia pachyceras | reverse complement strand
GTCTTAAACTCAACAATTCATCTAAGAAAAAATAATTCCGAGACAAATCAAGAGAGACCAATTGAGACAATTGTGCTATTTTAGGAGGAATTTCACCAACAAAATTAGAGGAGCTTAAGTTAAGATGCATGAGAGTGGAAAGATCACCAAATTGAGATGGTATCAAAGACCCATTAAAATCATTGAAAGCTAAGTTGAGTGTTTGGAGATGTGAAAGTTGGAAGAGGCTATTGTTTGGATGGAGCTGACCTTGTAGCCAACTACAACTGAGATCGATGCCATTCATGTAACCAGACAGGAAGTCGCATGTGACCCCATCCCACAAGCAGCAATTTGAATCATTTCCCCATGAAATAGTCTTTGGGTAAGATGTGTTGTTAAACTGAATGGTATATGTTCGATCATAGTAGTCATCACAACTTGTTGAAGCTAAATTATTCAGAGAGACAGAGTTTTTGAATTGAAGGAGCATGAAGGAGTCATAAGAATTACATAATGGTGGGTTGAGAGAAGAAACTGAAGAAGAAAGGGAAGGAAAAAGAAAGAACAAGTAGAAACAAAAGATGATTATTTGAAATGCCATAAGTAAAAAGTTGGAAGGGTATACGAAGGGTAAATAATTTTTAGTCCTTCATATTTGGTTTTAGTCCCTATATTTTTAACAGATTTTTCCTTTTGTTATTACTTTTAACAGTGGTAATTAACACCATTAAACATCTAAGTCCTTGTGAAACTATATGGACTAAAAACATAAGTTTCAAACTTGGGGACAACAAATGATATTTATCCTTCTTTTTCACTTGTCCTGGAAAATATTGATTCAGCAAATTTAAATTGTAATTCTAACAATTGAATATTGATAAAATATTGTTAAATTTTAAAATATAAAAATAATTATGTTATAGAAATAATATTTAAGCATATTTTGACATTATTGAATTTCAGAATCACCTTTTAAATTTGTTAAATCCATATTTTCTGTTAAGTGAAACTAATGCATTAACAATAAAAGTACACTTTTAAAATTTAAGAAATTAAAATGAATCATTATGTAAATTTAAAGGATCAAATATAGAAATAATCATAAATAACGGTAAAGAAGACTTGCTTTTCTTTATTTAACTTAGAGTAGTTACTTAAAATCATGCTTTGTAATTATAATCAATCCTTATGGTATTTTCTCTATTTTGCTATATCTAAAGATGGAATACCGTGCATGGAGTGAATTCCAACTTATACCCTAAATTTAAATTTAAAATAATCTAACTTATACCCTAAATTCTTATTGATGTTATATACTTTCTTGCATAAATTTGGTGCAAATTTTCCATATTTTTTAGGGAATGAATTCCAAACTCCGGAATATTCTATGCAAATATATATTATGGGTTTCTCTAGCTAAAAAAATGGGGGAAAATAAATTTAGAAAAATTTTATTGTATTTTTTTAAAAAATAAATGTAGTTAGTGAATGGCAATTTATGCTATCCTATTTGAATTTTCAAAATGCATGGGTCCTATACTAACAAAAGAGAAGACTTATAACCTAAATTTATCGATTAGCAATATCGTCTCCAAACAGAACTTATAACCTAAATTTTTATCACTGTTACAAATTCCAAAATATTACGTGGAAACAGCAATTGGCAAGGTTTTTTTTAATTTTAACAAAACTTAGAAAAGTTCTTCTTAAAAAAACCATTAAAAACTTATAAAAATTCATTCTAATTTATTCAAAAGAAAATTCATTGAATGAATAATGTGCTATGTGCCTGAATAAAAGGGTGTAGAGTTGTCAAGAAGTTTCAAAACTAGGAAAAGTAAGCTGCCAATTGAAAACTCAGAAAAACTAAAAGGAAAAAATTAGGGTGTAGAGTATTTAAAAGGAAAAATCTCTAAAAAAAACACCTCTTGAATTCTAAAATCGCAAATTGCCCCTCATTATTAAAAAAAAACAAGAAGACAAAAGGCCACTTGTTGGAGCATTGCAACTGGAGCATCAACACCGCGAGGTAGATACCTGACCAGAGCTCTAGTCACCGGGCATTGGAGCTCCAGGTGTGGTGGAGATGAGATTTGATCCCATACCTTGACTCCTAAAAGGTTGGAAATCATTGGACCATCAAATCATTTTAATAATATAATGTATATAAATATGTAGTACATGTAATCATGTAACAGACAACTAAATCTACTAGTTCAAAACTAAATCCGTTGAGACAGGTGAACCAGTTGCTTGTGTGGTCCTCCTTTTTTTTTGCCCCAGTTAGTTCGAAACTAACTAATAAAGGGAATATGCGACACGTGGTGGAGCTATAATTTGGGTTCCACATTGCGCGTGACCACGTACATGGAAATGTCACACGTTGTGAGTTGTGATAGAAAACATGAATTCCATCAATGTTTTATGTCACATATATCTGACCCCAATGGCCATTATAACTTTGGGGTGGGTTCAGATCCCGCCTTCACCACCTTACCTTCCATTTCAAGAAAAAAAAAGTTTGGTACCCTAAAAATAGTCATCGGAATTCCGACCAGATGCTTGATGCTTGGTGACAGAGTTCTAGCGGTTGCCAACAGTGGTGCTTTGACGAGTGACATTTATCTTGTTTTTTTTAAACAATGAGGGGGCATTTTCGTAAAACAATGAAATTTCAAAAGGACAAATTGATATCCTCTCCTTAATTTGTCCCTTTTCAAATTCATGGGCTAATTTGGGATTCTCAAAGTTAAGAGGTATTTTGTAGGGATTTTCGCTATATATAAAGTGTCTTGGAAGGGGCCCGCTCCAATAAATTTATTTGTAAAATTCAATTAATGGATGGCGTACGATAAGGGGGTGTGGAATTATAAAAAGGTTTCAAAACTAGAAAAAGTAAGTTGTATAGATAAAAAAAGCCTTAAAAATGGACCACTCACCATACATTGAATCCATTCAGTAACGCGGTGGAGAAGTACTTATAAGTACTTTTACACAAGCTGAGGCAAATATATAAAGGAAATTATCTTGTTTTACGAAAAGACACTACTGAACGTGATTATAAGTGCTTATAAGCACTTTTGGCAATTTGCCAAAAAGATGCCATTGTAATTACCAATAAAGAATTTATCCATTGGAACATATCTAAAGAGGGCCCACTTCAATAAATTTATTTAGAAAATTCAATGAATGAATAACGTAAGATAAGGGGAGTCATGCGCATGGCCACATTCTATTTAAATAAGAATACAAAAAGGTAAAGTTGGTCAACTAGATGTCCATGAAAGGTCAAATCACGACAATTTCTTAGCAATTGCTAAATGCCCGATCGAGAATAGTCTTGACAACAACATGATTGGACATAATCGCAGCACATGGCCACATTCAGTTTTCTCAAAAATTGCGATGAATTTTTTGAAAAGTGTTCCCTTCATTGTTTACTTTTCATAAATTCCTTTCAATCGAATTACTTAATTTAAAATTAGTTGAAATTGATTAAATTAAAGTAATGAATATAAATTAAATGAATTCTCTTATGTATATCTTTATTTATAAAGAAATATTAGAAGAGATAATTAGTGATAAAAAATGATGAGAGATAAAATAACTAATTAGGGGCAAAATAATTGAAAATGTATTTAACATTGAGACAACCCAAATAAGACATTATAAAAAGGAGCAACTAATTTAAATTTTGAGTTTTTATGAAAAGGATCAGGGGAGGAGGTATTGTTTATGTATAATTTGATAATTACTAATGTGGTCAAGGAAGTTTTTTTGAGGATGATCAATTTTATACTAAATTAGCAATAAAATTTCAAATAAAGTTAAATATGTAAGATCTTATAACATGCTTATTTAGAAAAAAAAGTAATTAAATTTGAACATAAAGAGTGTGGGAGAGATATGAAAGATTACTAATTTGGTTGTATTAATAGGGTGAAGAAAGAATAACTCTTTTTTGTCATATTAATAAATTGAATCATTAAATTTTTTATATGAAAGTTCGATATTTATCTTCATTAATTAGTTTATTCATTTTTCTCATGAAAGTAATGTATACACACTATTACTAGAGTATAATTTTTACTGTTAAAATTCACATCCTTTTTTAAAAAAGGGAGTAAAAAATAAAGACGATGGCATTGTTGAAATTATAAGAACGGATACGACAGCTTTAGGCGCCCTATCTCTTAAATAGGGTGCCTAAAGTGTGCCTTTAGGCGTCCAATCCTGAGATAGGGCACCTAAATGGAGCCAGTTCAACTTTAGGCACCCTAATTTTACCCGCCTAAAGCATCTTCAACATCCAGGCATTAAATTCCTCCCAGCTCCTTGTTGCTGCTCTGACCATTTCTCCTCACCCGCGTGCGCCTTGTCCGAACCTTGTTTTCAGGCACCTTCTTCACTTCACCGCCGTCGACACAACGTGTCATAGCTGTCCTTTTTCTCCTTTAGCTGGTTCTCGCTTCCGGCAAGTCACAGAGCAAGAGAAATTGACGAATCTGTAGATCTGGTTCGTTCTTCTGGCTCACTTCAGCTCATCGTCCCATTTTGCATCTAAGCACAGGTAAAAATCTATACTCCGTTCACACCTCCACCGATGAGATCTGTTTTTGCGTTTCCTTCGTTCGTGAACCCACAACTAAACTCACGATTTCTCAGACATGGGTTTTCAATTTCTGCTAGTTCACATACCTCATCTTTCTTCTTCCTTTTGACAAGCATCGAAGCAGAATGCTTGGTTTTTTTCAGCTCCTTCCTGCTCTGTCTTTGCTTTGACATGCTTGTTTCTTTTCTAGACATAGGTGTTGTTTTTCAATTTTTGTTCTCAGACATGGGTTGAAGGCATGATTTTTCCGTTCTCATACATGGGTGTTGTGTTTGTTGTTGCTGATATACTTCCATGGTTCCTCTGCCATCGATGATGATGTTTGATGTTAAGTTTTTTTTATTTTGTTTGATGGTTCCTTTGCTTCGACATGCTTGTTTCTCTTCCATTTTTTGACATGCTCTGTCTACCGTTGATGATGATGGTGATGATGAATCTTAAGTGTTTTTGCCGTTGATGATGTTTTATCACTTCCAAACTGAATCAGATATAGTAAAAGGGTTAAATAAAATTGAACAGAACTTTTTTCTGTGAAAAAAAAATATTCATATGACCTACGACGCCCTATATTCAAATATAGGGCGCCGTAGGATACATATAGCACCTTTCATGATATAGAATGCCGTAGGCCCTAACTTTCTAATCCCATTACATACATACCCCCTGAGGAATGGCGCCAATTGGGTTAAATATAGGGCGTAAAAAGTACCTTTGTAGTAGTGACACTAGGTAGAGATAAAGTTAAAAGACTGTTCAACTTTAAAATAGGATTAATGAAGTTTGAGTATTTTTATAATCACGGAACATTTAAAATAACTTGTGAATATAACTTATAGAAGGGATGGTTTGGTAGGAGACATTTGGAAGGGAGAGAAGGAGAAGGAAAATCTTAGAAGTTGTATTTAAAAAATTTGGAAAAAGGGGTTATAAAGTTTTAATAAAAAGTGTAAGATACAAAGTAATAAAAATTAATTTAAAACTTTTAACTCCACTTCTCCAACTTATTTTAAATCCAACTTATAAAATATTATAGGAAAAGTAAGTTGTCAATATATGTAAAAGGAAAAATCTCTAAAAGCTTGCCTCTTGAATTCTAAAATCACGAATTGCCCCTCATTATTTAAAAGAAAAAGGATAAAAGGCCACTTGTCAGAGCATTAGCACGGAGTAGGTACCTAGCCAGAGCTCTAGTAGCCGACCATTAGAGCTCTGGCGTCCACCAAATTATTATGTTTTTCTTAAATTGGAATCAATGTGGTAAAGATGAGATTTGATCCCACCCCACCTTGGTTCTCCAAAAGTTTGGGGACCATTGAACCATCAAACCACTTTAATAATAAAATGTGTATAAGTATATAATACATGTAATCATGCAACATTTTACTTCGTGCATGACAACACTTGTAACCCAAATGACAACATTTATAAATGTATTGATCACTTCAACAATAAGTATCATCAATTGTAGTAATAAATGTTGTTATTAAAATGATCAATAGCTCTATAAATGTTATCATTCACATTACTAGTATTATCATTTATTAAAAGGTTACATAATTACGTATTATAAATTTATTTCCACTTTAATATTAAAGTAGTTTGATGGCCCAATGGTCATTAAATTGTTGGGATCCCACCCCACCTTTGTCTCCCATTTAAGGAAAATAATTTGGTAGCCCCAAAAAAGTCCTTGGAGATCCGACTAGGTGCATTATGCTCGGTGTCAGAGTTCTGGCTGTTGCTAGTGGTGATCCGATGAGTGACATTTATCTTTTTTTGAAACAATGAGGGGCATTTTCGTAAAGCAATAAAATTTCAAAAGGACAAATTGCTACCCTCTCCTTAATTTATCCCTTTCAAATTCATGGGCTAATTTGGGATTCTTGAATTCAAGAGATATTTTGTTGGGATTTTCCTCTTTATAAAACATCTTACAAAAGCCCGCCTCAATAAATTTATTTAGAAAATTTAATGAATAAATAACGTACCATAAGGGGTTGTAGAATTATAAAAAAGTTTTAAAACTAGGAAAAGTAAGTTGTCATATAGTTAAAAATGTCCTAAAAATGGCCCACTTCAATAAAATTGCACTCACCATACATTGTAATATCTAGAAAGGAGAATCACAATTAGATTAAAACTAAGGAATATAATTCAAGTCCTAAAGATTTATCAATGATTTCCATGAACTTCTTAATGATAAGGGCCATATTTGTAAATCAATAAAATTTATACCGTGGGAACAATAATAAATTTATATTAGCGTAATTTTAATTCATAATAAGAAAAATGAGTGGTCAAGATGTACTGTCGAATCCAAGCTCTTGAAACTTAGAGGGGTAAATCACAGTAGAAGTTAATGTCATTTATTCCTTCTTATTTTGTCAAAAAAAGTTAATTTCATTTCAGCCTCTGAAACATGTAGTGATATTTCAGATTCTTTTGATCCTTTAATGAAATATTATCTCAAGGAAAGAAACTCAAAGTGATCCTCTAAATTTACATAAAATTTCAATTTGATTCATTAAATTTTAAAAGTACATTTTTAATATTTTATTATTAACATCATTAATTTCATTTAATGGAAAATGTTACTTCAACATATTTAAAAGGTGGTTCTGCAATTAAATGTTCATAAAACTTGATTAAAATGTAAAATATAAAAATAATTGTATTATAGAATTTATATTTAAGCATATTTTGAGATGATCAAATTTCAAAATCACCGTTTAAATTTGTTGAATCGACATTTTTCTTCAAGTCAAACCAACAACATTAGGAATAAAAACGTATTTTTTAAATGTAAGACACTAACATGAAACTTGATATAAACTTAAATGACTAAATATATTGTTTTATTTTATTTTAAATAATTTTACAAAATTTCAAGTAAGTGTGGGAGAGGAATTTTGTCTCAACTTAAATCAAAGTACTTGTTAAAGTGATTTTAATGGTTTCCCAAAAAAAGAAGAAGAAACAGTTATAAATAATTGTAAAGAAGACTTATTTTTCTTCATTTGACTTAGAATTGCTTAAAAGCATGATTATAACTAAGATAAATCCTCTAAGTATTTTTCTCTATTTTATTGCCACCATTGAAGATATATCTAAAGATGGAATGACGTGGACGGAGTGCCAGTAAACCAATTGAATCCCACTGTTTTCTTTTCTTTTCTTGACGTTTTCTTACTTGACTTAGTCCATAAAAGAAAATAATTACAGAAAAAAGACAATGAATGAACTTTGGAGTTTTTTTCTTACGGGACTTGCATATACGGGACAATGACAGTAAAATAGCTTTAAAATATAGAGATAACAAATTTTACTGCCCAATAAGTATAATTCCAGATTAGGCGCATTGGACCATTCTGGGACACTTAAATTTTGCCAAAAGAACAAAATAGCCTTGATCTAATAGGAAAAGCAAGAAAGGGATCAGATGGAAAGACCATTTTGTGAATTTACTAAACACTACTGGACATTCACTTTAATGAAGTTGGTATTCATTATTTTAAAGTTGGAAACGTTCGTTGACAGGAGTATTTAACTCAAGGGTATTATGGTCTTTTAGCAAAATTTTAATATCTCAAAAGGTTAACTGAATCTGATATAGAATTGTGCTTAGTAGGCACCTTACTTTATGTATATTAAAGCAAGTTTACTCTTATTTTTCCTTGAAATTTCTTCAACATGAGCAGATATTTTAAACAAATTAATGTGAAAAGCTTTTAAAAGCTCTATTTCTTTTTTAGTTTAATATAATTTTGAGTCCCTTAAATTTAGTTTTGATCTCTATTCTTTTAACAGATTTTAGCTTCAATCCCTACTTATAACACGGTAATTAACATCATTAAACATTTAAGTTATTATAAAACTACATGGACTGGGGACAACAAATGATATTAATCCTTCTTTTCGCTTGTCCTGGAACATTTTCGTGTAATTGATATGTCTAACATGACTTCTCCTTGATGGGTGTAAAAATGTCTCATAAGCATGCATAAATAGTTCGGGAATTATCTAATTGATATGTGTAATAAGACTTTTCATATCGTGAGAACAATAATAAATTAAGATTAGAGTGATTTTAATTAATGGTAATATATGAAGATGCCTTGAATTCATTGAATGCTTAATGTGCCGTGAATAGAGGAGTGTAGAGTTATAAAGAAGTCTCAAGATTAGGAAAAGCAAGTTGTCAATATATTTAAAAGGGAAAATCTCTAAAAAAAATACCTCTTGAATTCTAAAATCTCAAATTGCCCCTCATTATTTAAAAAAAAAAAAGTTTAAAGGCCACTTGTCGGAGCATTGCAGTCGGAGCTCCAACACTGGGAGCTGGGAGGTAGGTACCGGCCTAGAGCTACCGTGTCCACCAAATTATGCGCTTGTTTGGGAATCCATTCTTCCCAACGGTGTACGTAAATCGAGACAAAACCATCTTGAAATCTGTAAAAGCCATCTTGAAATCCATAAAAACCATCTTGAAATCTGTAAAACCATCTCGAAATTCTCAAAATGCCTCGAAATCTGTAAAATCCATTTTTCAACGGAGTTCCCAAACAAGCACTATTATGTTTTTCTTAAATGGGAGCCAATGTGGTGGAGACACGATTTGATCCCACTCTACCTTGGTTTCCAAAAGTTTGGAGACCATTGGGCCATCAAACAATATAATGCATATAAGTATATGACACATGTAATCATGCAACATTTCACTCAATAACAACTAAATCCGATAGTTCATAACTAAATTCGTGGAGACCGGTGAACCAGCTGCTTGTGACGTCCTCTTGTTTTATTTTTTTGGGAAAGTTACAAGCATGTCCCAAATAGTATAATTAATAATGAATAAAAGGTCCCAAAGATTGATAAAATTATCATTAGGTCCCAGGAATAACTGGTTCGGTTGTCATTAATAACCTTACCAATCTTAATTAACAACATCACCAATTACAACTGAGACCTTATGGTAATTTTGTGAATATTTATGACATTTTATTCAATTCTTTTATTTGATACTTAATTGTAAATTTCCCTTTTTCTTACCCCAATTAGTTCAAAACTTACTCATAAATGGAATATACAACACGTGGGGGCGGCTTTATAATTGCGGTTCCCCGTTGCGCGTGAGTACGTACATGGAAATGTTACACGTTGTGCGTTGATCACGACTCGAGCGGTTTTTCAAATCGTACGTGTTACACATTGTGATAAAAATTTTGAATTCCATTAACGTTTTACGTCACGCGTACTTGACCCAATGGTCATTAGAATTTTGGGAGGCCAAGTGGGATCAAATCCCACCTCCACCACCATAGGCAGACCTAGGTAGTAGCCAATGGATTCAACCACAACCCCTGACTTTCATTAAATTAGGTATATATTAGTGTTATGTGATTTAGTTTGCACCCATTCATTTACTAATTCTGAACCCATTAATTTTTTTTCAAATTCTTTTCAAAACATATTAAGAATAAGTCGCACTTATCTTAAACCTTCTGAGCCAGGGTCCTGAGTCCGTCACTGCCCACCACTTTACTTCTGTTGCAAAGAAAAAATTGGTAGCCCCGAAAACAGTCATCAGAGCTCCGATCAGGTGCATGATCCTCTACGTTGGAGTTCTGGTGGTTGCCAATCGTGGTGCTTTGAGGAGTGACATTTATCTTCTTTTTTTAAACAATGAGGGGCATTTTTGTAAACCAATAAAATTTCAAAACTAGGAAAAGTAAGTTGTCATATATTTAAAAAATTAAAATGGCCAACTTCAATAAATTATGCTAACCGTATTGTAATTATCTAGAAAGGAGAATCTCAACTAGGTTAAAACTAAGGAATATAATGCAAGTCCTAAATAATTTTGGGAAAGCCAGGGGCGGGGTCAAATCCCACCACGACCACCTTACCTTCTGTATCAGGGGAAAAATAATTTGGTAGCCCTGAGAACAGCCATCGGAGCTCCATCCTGATGCATGATGTTCTGCGTTGGAGCTCTGGCGGTTGCCAATCGTGGTGCTTTGAGAAGTGACATTTACCTTCTTTTTCTAAAATCAATGAGGGGTATTTTCGTAAAGCAATGAAATTTCAAAAGGACAAATTGCTATCTCTCCTTAATTTGTTCCTTTTCCAAATTCATGGGCTAATTTGGGATTCTCAAAGTCAAAAGGTATTTTGTAGGGAATTTCCCTATTTAAAAGTGCCTTAAAAAGGGTCCGCTTTAATAAATTTATTTAGAAAATTCAATGAATGGATGGCGTACTAAGGGGTCGTGGAATTATAAAAAGGTTTTAAATCGAGAAAAAGTAAGTTGTCATATAGTTAAAAAAAGTCTTAAAAATGGCCCACTTCAATAAACTGTACTCACCATACATGTCACAGATGGTAAGGAATGGGCTCAATTCTCATAAGGAGATGAGTTCGATTCCCTCTACCGTTGTGAGGGCTCATTTGGTAGGCGATCTCGTAAGTAACTTGTAAGTGCTCAAAAAGCCCTGGGGCCGTGCCCTGGCCTTGGTGGGGGACCGGTGCCGAACGCACCTAAACTTTTTTGTATATAAAAAAAAGAAATTACCAATAAAGAATTGATTCCATCGAATTTCTTACGCTTCATACTTAATCGCACTACTACAAAAGGTCCTTTTTACGCCCTATTTTTAACCCAATAGACTCCCTTTCTCGGGAGGCGTAAATGTGAGGGGAGAGAAAGTTAGGGCCTACGGTGCCCTATAACACTATATAGGGCGTCGTATGTTCTTTTTTTAAAAAAAAATTCTCTTCTATTTTATTAACCCCACCTGATTCAACTTACATTTACATTTTATACACCAGATCAATTCCAGACATAATAAACACATAGCAGGATTAGACATGTATATCTACCTAAGCCAAGTCCTTATTGCAGCGAAACACAAAAGTCATTGTCATTTACTAAGCAAATATCATTGTACATTTGTGACAGAGTAACACAATTCATCAATCTAATTCACCCTATACAAGTCGACATGAAGAGTTGAAACTATATATATTCACTTTGAAGAAATAAGCATTATCTACAAATCAAGGAGGCGTTTGGCTAACAAATCTCGTATCAAATCAATGTCACCAGCCATGTAAGTATCGTCATTATCAAAAACCTACAAATTTAAAAACAATTATTAGAACAATCCAAATTCATCAAACTAAACAATTAACTCATCAATATTTGATAGATTGCATATTACCTCTTCCAAATCTCTAATCAATCTGCTCTGAATGATACTATACATGTAACTGATGACATAATACCCGCACTTAGTATTGCCTGATTGTCGAGGGCACTAAAGATAAAAAATATATTGTCAAAAAGTATAAAGGGATAAGACGACTTTCAATGAAAGAACTTAAAGTCAAAGTACTTACTTTTGGATAAAATCACTGTGTGTTTTTATTTATACCTTCATGTTTACCGCCCATTATTCGATATGTCTTGAGTGCGCTGCGATTAAATTGACAATAGTTACATATGAAAAAAACATGTTTAAACATCGTTAAAAGCAATAATTTAGAAATACAAAAACTTACGTATCAAAAACGTATTTGTGCTCTTTCCCTGCCTTTCTTCCAGACAACGGATCGAACCAATACACAGTATTCACGAGGGGGCAAACAACACAGAGACTCCAATGATGACTACAACAGCATATATACATGAAAATGACGTTAGCAAAACAAGTTAATTAGGCTAAATGTGTTAAAGGGATAACTATAATTCCATACATTTCGATTATTGGCTCTAGGTAACACATTTTTGGATTAACGTCTGCTCGTATTGTGCTCCCAACGTAATGCACCCGATTTTCTACAGAATTGTAACTCTTCGTTGTATTTGCAGGACATAAAAATCCATACAAAGCATCTCTAGAAAAGTCAACACAAATACTGTGCAAGGTCCTATTAAAAAGTTCAATAATAATGGAAATATTGAATTATATAAAACCTAAAAAAATGACATCATCAATTGAAGATAGGAATATAAAAAACTTACAAGATTGCAAATTGAATCCATACTATATCGAGGTCATCCAGAGATAAGAATTGTTTCACATTATCCTTGTCGATAACGAATTCATACGTTACACCACGGCCAACAATCTCATCAACCATCTGCATGGTCACGAGTGTAAATTTTTCTCATAGCTGCCGCAGCCGTGACAAGGATGAGAATTTTGCAGCTTCTTCTGGGTCCTAGTAAAGTAGAGAATACAGATTATAAATATAATGTTGAAAAAAAATTAAGTAAGATCATAAGGTGGCTACTACCTCGTGAGGCGTAAGGTGTGGAAATGAGATTTTTCGGCCAAAGAATGAAGCAACCCTTGGCTTGACCTAAATGGAGCACCTCTCGATCAGTGACTAGAACATCGGAGTTATTCTCACCATCTTCAATACCTGTCACCGATACGCGAGACAAGCTATCCAGAATTAGAATAGAATGGTGCGTAGTAGCTTGCCTGTACAAATAAGCATGGGCAACGGCACGTATTGGCTCATCCAGGTAGAGAGTACAATCCTCTTGAACTTCTTCTGCGGGGAAATCAGGGGAAGGGTCACCCAGTGTTAGTGTGTCATGCGGATGATTGCTATCTTTACTACTGGGAAATACATGGGAATCGATATTCTTCAGTTCATCAATCAGCTTCCCCGATTTCAGGAAAGCTGTGAACTCAGCTTTCATCTCAGCTCTCAACTGAGCTCTCATATCAGCTTTTATCTCAACTGTCAAATGAGCTCTTATCTCAGCTCCCAACTCAGAAATCATCTCAGCTCCCAACTCAGCCATCATCTCAGCTCTTATCCCTTCACGCATATTTTTCATCATCTGGTTTTACATCTGGCTTTGAGCATCAAACTGAGCTTGGAGTAATTGCTGCATCTCAGCCACTCTAGATTAAATCTGAGCTTCAGTATACTGTTGAAATGGTTGTCCAAAATATTTTCCTATACCTGTTCCCCTCGACTCCCCTCGAACTTGGCCTGGGTAATTTGGCCTTCCGATCACAGTCGCTAAGATGTCCATTCTCCCACTTTGAGTGAAAGTCCTTTGGCTGGCCTGCTGTGTAAGGTCATCCTGCATCGTATAATACGTCATAAGTGACCAATAATAAACTCAAGACAAACAATCATGTGATTATTATATGTCAGCACTTACAATCCTTCCAGCCACCTCAGCAACTGCTTCATTGATGTACTTCCCACCTTTCATCCTTGTTGCCTTCCATTTTTTGTGACGTGGAGGAGGAGCAGGGGCCTGGACGACAACGGTGGGATCTAAGGTGGATGCCTCCTCTAATATTTGCTGCTCCTCCTCCATCATCTTTTGCTGAAGCTTTCTGTATCCGCCACAAGACAAATAATGCGGATAGATGTTTGCAGCACCCTTCTGTTTATTGGCTTCACTTAATTCCTATTAAGGCATAAGAGGGAAATCTTAGTCAGTGATAGCAACAAAATGTAGATGACTGAATGATGTTACTTGAAATTGTGGGTCTTTCCGTGACGCCACAAACAACCTCCAGTCTTCGGGGGACAGAAACAGATATTTCTGACATGGGTCTTCATCTTTCTTTGACCCCCGAACATAATATCACTATAGCTTGTTCTTGAAGTCTTTCCACCGTATGCGAACAAGCCCGATCCAGTGTTTCTTCATTTCTTTAGTGTCTGGAACGTCATATGTTTGCTGCAAAGTACAACATTTTATAATGACATTTGAACCAATCGAAATGAAGACGAAAATGAAGTGGTGTTGAAAGTTACATACCAAAATTTCTTGCCATATCATATCTCGTGTTTCTTATGGAACAGACAGCCATTCAAAGTACAGTATGCTAACTCTGCTCCGTGCCAAATACCCTATATAGCTGATAAATCGATCTTGCTCATCACTGGTGGGATTCATATCATCATTGAATTCTACATGCAGCTTCTCCTTTCGTTGGCGACGACGTACAGTCAAGGAGGCCATGGTTGTACATCCCCTAAACTTTTTCACAGTCGAATCTGGCACCAGCAGCGGGTTTTCATCTACGTGTCCATCACTGTGTGACTCATCAGAATTCGCCATATTTCTGTTAAGAAATCAACGTCAGATATAAATAAATTGCAATCAGCATGAATAAAGTAATTAACTTCTTACTAAGGTAAACACATAATATAACACATAATATTACTACGATAAACACATATAACACATAATATATCGAAATTTCGTAATTAACACTTACTTTATGTATTTTCCCATATTCCCTCACTGTGATCTTGTCTTACAGCATAGTGATCATCATCAACCAATTCCGCTTCACGTGGTCTAGGCGGATTTATAGTAAAAGGGGGTGTATTGTCCAGGTTAAAGGTTGGATCAACATCCTTTTGTTTTTTACTTTGAAGTACAATCGACATTTTTTTATTTGCTGGGTCTGTGACATAAAACACTTGTCTGGCCTGACTTGCTA
>JANTPZ010144418.1:0-11758 GCA_025593235.1 Vachellia pachyceras | reverse complement strand
GGTACAAGTGCATCAAGTGTAAGGAGAAAGTTTTGATGCATGAAGCAAGAAATTGTGCATGGATATTCACATGAGATTATGTTGTAATTATGTGGACAACCTTGGAATGTATGTATGTAATGTAATATGTCTAATGAGCCCATGCATGTATGGATGTTATATGATAGCTAAGAACTCCTAAATGAATGATCAAATATGGTTAAAAAAGAATTAGGAGTTAGGGTTTCAAAAAGATGAAGTTTGAAAATGACAAGTTTGACTTTTTATCAAAGTGAAGTTGGTCAAATCCCTAACTTTGGCCTGTTTCAAAATAGGGTAAATGAACTCCAATTGAGCTGACATTTTACAGAAAAATAGTTGGCATTTTAAGGTTTAAAACCAGCCAAAGAACAATGGATTTGGAGTTTTTTACAGAAAGTTATGATGTTCCAAAGATTGAAGAAAATCATTGAAAACCTGGGAAAATAGAAAAATGACCAAATGAACAGTACTTTTTCACGAATTAAATTGTATCATTTGGGAAATTAAATGACTCAATGAGTATTTTTCCCTTATAAAGGAACTTACAAGCTTCAAGTAGAAACTGGAAGCACTCAATTTCGATTTTTCTTCAATTAGTTATGAATTTTCAAAGTTGGCCCAAAATTCTGTGAATAGTGACGTGAATAGTAACCTTAAACTTGAAAGTTTAATTTTTCACTCTTTGGTTACTTTAATTACTAAAGGCCTAAAGGTGCTTCCAAATAGATATTTAATGAAGCTAAAGGTAAAGATTAAGGAGTATCACAGTAATGGCTTATGTTTAGTGGCCATAATATTGTGCATTATGTAGACGAGGGTTTGGTGGAAGGAATTAATTTCTCATGTGATCAAGAACGCATCAAAGTTAAGGGAAAGTTAAGAGCAAAAGGTAGCAAGACCTTCTAACCTTAAGCTAAGTTGCTTTGAGAATATGTATGAGTTTATGCATTACTTGTATTGAAAATTTTGATGATTGAAGTGTGAATATGTGCTTTTGTGTGCTATGGCCAATGCATTTAATTGTTACATGTTGCACATTTCATGAATTCACACTTATAATGAAAGTTTTCATGCAATTTTATGAAGTGTGTTGGAAAGTTTTGCTATTGAGATTTCCAAAAATCTCATTATCTCCCAACCAACCATGTAGGTACAAGCAAGGGTAAGAGCAAAGTTATGGTGATTGAAGATGGCATATTATGATGATCTTATTTGTGGAAATTATGTATGATATTTGAAGTTTATGTTGAGGATTGTTGTAGTTATGTAAACTAAACCTCTACATGATAAATAGTGATCATATGTGAATGCATGCATGAATATATTCAAAAGAAGTAGATAAGTTAGTCATGCAATAAGAGAGGTTTAAAAATGATCAAAAGAGATTTTAATAAAATTTTAAAAATAGCAAGTTTTCAATGAAAGGGTTCCAAAATCCTAGAAAATGCCCTGTTTTCAATTGATGATGAAAAAATAGCACATGAACTCTGACTGAGCTAAAAATTTCCAGTTAAATAATACACATCCTAAGCTTTAATATTAGCTAAATTTTGTTCAATTTAGATGTGTAGATAAGGATTTATGATTTTCCAAAGTTAAGAGAAAAATCTGAAAAAACTGGAAAGTTACCAAATGAACCCTGATTTTCACGGAATAAACTGTATCATATTGGCAAATTTTGGAACCACTGAGTATTTTTCCCTGTAGATCACTTCATAAGCTTCAAATAGAAATTTGAACCACTCAATTTTGATTTTTCTAGAATTAGTTATGATTTTTCAAAGTTGAGCCAGAAAATCTGAAAATTGACCAAATGAATAGTAACTCCATTTTGAAATTTTTATTTTCACTTCTTTGGTCAATATGAGTTATCCAATGCTCTAAAGTGGTTCAATAGTGATCTAATTTATAGGGGAAATAAGGAGTGTTACACTTTGCCATCCATGTCGATTTCCTCTTTAAAAACCCATTTGCACCCAATGGTTTTTACACCTTCGGGTGGGTCAATCAAGGTTCATTCCTGATTATCATACATGGATTGCATTTCAGACTTTGGCATCTAGCCACTTGTCAGAGTTTGGTCCTACTACGGCCTCTTGATAGGTGGTTGGCTCATTGTGTTCATTGAACAACACAACATGACTCCCAGTAACCATAAATCCATATCTCTGAGGTGGTTGTCGTGATCTATTTGGCCTCTTGATTGGTGGTGGGCCTTGTGTTACTTGAAGAGGCTTAACAACATCTTATGAGTCTTCTCTATCTTCCATTTGTGGTTCTGTGGTGTCTTGAGATTCTCAAATTTCTTCGAGATGCAATTTGCTCCCATTGGTTCTTTTAGAGATGTACTCTTTGTAATATCCATAATTTATATGCTAGCTGAAATAAATGCTAATCAAACAACTAGAAAATGAAAAGAATGTTGGGATTAGAATGTACATGCAGCGGAATTCAAAAATTTTTTAATTCCAAATACGGATCTGTCAAAGGCGTTTAGATTGAGGAGATGAAGGCATACCTTTTCTGTTTGAAGATCGTCTCTTCCCTTGCGTCTGGACCTCTTCAGATTCCACAATGTCCCACGTTCATTCCACAACATCTCGCATTCTTACTTCTGATCACGAGGAGCCGACGTTCTTTCAATCGCCTCCCTCTACAAGTATCCACACGAACAGTCTCCAACAATAGCAGCGTGCTAGCACCTATTTGTTTCACTCTCTCTCTAGAGTTTTGTGGCTCGAGAACGAATTCAAATTCAGAATGGGATGCCTCTTCTGTTCACAAGCACTTATATTTATAAAGCTCATAGAGTCCATCATAATCAAGGATTAATCTTTTATTAATCTTGAAAAACTCAAATTTTAATTTCAAAAGATATTCTAAATCTAATCTTGAAATTGAAATTTCAAAAGATATTATAGATCTAATCTTGAATTTCGATTTTCAGAAGGATATTCTAGGTCTAATCTTGAAATTCAAATTTCAAAAGATATTCAAGATCTAATCTTGAAATTCGAAATTCAAAATTCAAAATGTGAAATTCGAATTTTGCAATCTTAATTTGGATTAAATTGATCTGATCAAATCATATCCATTTAATTAATCCAAATAATGAGCCAATAGATTTAATTTATCCTTATAAATTAAATCGATGTTAGTTATTTAATTTATCAAATAAATTAAACTAACACACACAAATATTATTTATATAATATTGTCCAATTTCGAATTTCAACATATATACACATATATTTAAAATTCGAATAAACCCTAGAAATAAAGCATATGTTGGGCTGTTCTTGCGTGCGACCCTGTAGGCTCATATAAAGTTGGCAATGGGCTGATCTCACCATAAGCCCACAAGTCGCAAGCGGTCTCTGACAAGACATTACGACTACCCAAATCATACGGGGATCGTTAACACAACATAACCTTTTATGCAACCACATCACGTCCCTTTTGTCACGCGATATCTCGGTCAAGGATGAGGCATGGATGACGTCATCCTCCTATTCCTGACCATTACTTTCTCGATCCCTAAGTAGTCTGATCAAAGAAACGAAAACCCCTTTTCGTTATAGCATGGCCATACATTTCTTATACTCACTATCAAGGGGCCCAGTAATATCTCTCAACTAATGTGAGGGACAAATCCCATCTTGATCACTCACATTCCTCCATGTGAAAACCCCTAAGCTCGATCATAGCCTTTATCATCACCCGGTCAAAGATGACTTTTAACTAGGTCAAATCTTAGCGACTCTCATGTAGGAATCCATGATGATCTCAGGTCGAAGGGCATTGTGACGTGATTACATATGAGATAAGCTAATGACTTAATCCATGTAGCTTTCTCATGGCGGGTCGATTCAGCACCTTGTACTCTTACAAGTGCCTATGACTTTGACTTGTATCTCCATACCTTATCAAAGTCATACTAGTCTTGCTTTATCTTTGTTCACACATAGATAACTGATCAGGGACATTTAGGACAATATTCATAATTTGCCCATGCATGCAATATCATAATAAACATACAAAGTTTATGATAATTAAATAGAGAAAATGCATTAAAATAAATAATGTGCGAAGTACAATGATTGGCCCTAGAGCACAATTTCCAACAAAGAGAAACTAGAGGTAGATAGCTCATAAAGAAAGAAAAGTTATGGACCGGAAATTGCAGAATTAGAATTGGCCTAGTGGATAGAAGTCGGTAGAAATTTCAAAGTTAAGTGTACTTGCCCTAGAGTAATTTGAGGATGGGTGATCTTTTCGAAAGGACCCATATGTCATTTAATAAAAGACCAAGGGTATAAAGATCTTTCAATATTAAAAGTAAGGGCAAAATGGTAATTTTGCAAAAAGTAGAGAAAGTAAGGGTAAAATGGTAATTATGAGAAAGTAGAAGGGCATTTTGGTCATTTTGACAAAGTCAAAGTCAAAAGTCAACTGTTGACCTAGTAGACATAGCTGACTCGCAGAGCATAACAGTGAATCCTGGAATTTTCATATTCGGACTGGATTCTGTCTATATAAATTTTGAAGGGCAAAAGGGGGAAAATAATTATTTAAGGTACCAGGAGCTCCCCAAAAATTTAGACAAAAATAAGAAAAATCCAGTGAATTTTATAGTATTTAATAAAATTATTATCCAGCGTACGATTAAGGCGATTTTCCCAAAAATTGGGAAAAAACCCGAAAATCCCTGAAATATAATTATTTAAAAAATTAATTTTGGACAATCTAGAGGGCATTTTGGAAAAAGGAAAAGGGCTAGAGAATCAGTGAAAATGTAGTATGTTTCAAGGCCCTAAAAGAATTTTGCTATCCGATTGCACGTTTTCAAGGATTTTAGACAAGATAAATTAATCCTGTAAAATTTGAGGAAAGTTAAGGGTATTTTGGGGATAATAATTTTTTTATATTTAAGATGAAAATATGGAGATTAAATGAGGAAGAAAATATCTCCAGAAAAGTAGAAAAAGATTTACCGGAATAAAATTAAGTTTACCGGTAAAAGTAATCGAATGGGACTCAATTTGGTTAGAGTAACCAGATTCTAACGAGAAAAAGTACAGCCATGATGACACCTTTAAGCCCTCCAATAAGAAGCAAGAAATTGTCCCTTATGTGGCTTAATTTCAACCATTGGATTCCATTTAAGTTACAAGGTGTAATCTTATCCCTTAATTCCATTAATTGTGAATTATTAAATACATTATTCCCTTCATCTTCTAGCCATTATGACCGACCCAAACCAGCAGAAATTGGAGGATAAGAGGAGGCCATTTCAAGAGGAGGAGGAAGAGAAAAATCCAAGGTAAGTAAGCATGATACCTTAAGATATACATGTAATTGTTCCTTGCAACTTCCTCTTCAACTTCCATTGTTTCAAAATCTGATTTGAGCCCTCTTTCTCAAGTTCCATAACCTAGGGTTCTTGAGAGAAAAGTGAGAAAGAGAGGGATTTAAAGCTATCAAGTGATTGCAAATGTCTCCTCTTGTTGTAAGGAGCATATTGATGTATATATTGTGGTTGTTAGTGATTGTTTTCATGATTGTTTTAAATTGGGAAATCATGATAAATTTGGGGAGGTGCTGACCAATTTTCCTCTTGATGTAGGAGAGTTAGAATTAAGTTTCACCATGCATGAATGAGAGTTTGGAAACAAGAATCAAGTGATAAAATTGTTGGAAGTTGAAAAATCCATATTATTGAATATGTGTGCATTGTCTCGGCCTAACCTAGAACATGATGGAGATGAATTGTTTTGATGATTTTGATGCTTCCAATGGGTTTAAAATGAGTTTTTGTGTAGGGTATAAGTGGCCCCAAGTTTATGGAAGCACTAGAAAAATTTAGAGACAAATTTGATGTTCTAAGACTTAGGAAATTCAAAGGAATGATTAAGGGGATTCTACATTGTTTCTTGCATTGGAAATGGCTCATGTTTAATGGCCATTATATTGTTCATTATGTAGGAAAAGATTTGGTTCAAGAGGGTGACTTTTCAAGTGTTCTAGAAAAAGTTTCAAAGTAAAGGAGAATTAAGAAACAAAGGTAGCAAAGTTTTCTAACTTCCTCTAACATTATTGTGAAATTACTTTAATGATGTTCATGATTTATGACATTGTTGAAATGTGTTTATGAGTGATATGATGTTATGGCCATATGCATTGATATGTGCTTGGTACGCATTTTGCATTGTTACACTTACTTTATGAACTTAAAGCATGTCATGCAATTTCCTATGTATGTTAGTAAGCTTTGCTATTGGGATTTCCAAAAATCTCATCCTCCCCACTAACCATTTCTAGGTACATGTTCATTAAAGGGTAAGGAGAAAGTTTATGATGCATGAAGCAAGGAATTTGTCATGATTTTGATCATGAAACTATGTTGTAATTATATGAGCATTTTTGAATTATTTATGGCATGTAGTATGTGATGTAAACCTATGAAGGTTTGGCTAATATGGGATGGATAATGATCCCTAATTACATGATTAAGTATGATTAAAAGAGGATTAGAGGTTATGGTTTCAAAATTTGAAGATTAATCGCAAATTCTAGAGGCTCTCCATGATTTCTACAAATATTCGGACTTATGAGCAAGAGAATAATAAGAAATTCGAATCTGACTATGAGCCGTCAGAAACCTTAGAGGGAGAGGGAGATGTAAGAGGCGCTAGCATGCTGCAATTGTTTGGAAACTGTTCGTGTGGATACCGGTAGAGGGAGGCGATCAAAGAAATGTCAGCTCCTCGTGATCGGAATCAAGAACGCAAAAGATCGTGGAACATAAAGAGATCCAAAAGCAAGAAAGGCTTCAGATTTAAAACGCAAAAGGTATGGCTCTATCTCCTCAATCTAAACGCCTTTGACATATCCGTATTTGGGATTAGAAAATTTTAAATTCCGTTGCATGTACGTTCTAATCCCAACATAAAATTCCATATGCCTCGGCTATTTGATCCATTAGATATGCCATGTTATATACTCGACTGGATGTCTCATTCGCCTTGAGTATGACTAGTAGATACCAGCAGGATCCATGTAAGGGTAATTGGACTTTATTATGCATGCCATGTTATGACTTGAATAGAATTTGATTGATCTTTATTTATACTATATTTGTTCTTGAATTTCCAAAGTTTTTGATTCAATTTTAGCCCTTCATGACCCCTTCTTATGCTTAATTTGAGATATAGAGTTTTTAATCTCGATTAACTTGATTTTGGGTGCATTTGCCAAGAATAATGATATAATTACATTTAATTCCCATCATGAGCAAGTGATACCTTAAATATTTGCTATTTCATTTCAGGAACTATAGTCAAGAATGAGGAAAGCAGCTCTGAAAATGTTCTCCATGACGTAATTCAAAGTTTGCCACAACTAAATTTCAATCAGGCGAGCAAGAACTCTCGGTAGAGGTTCATCGCGGCCAAACTTCAAGTTCACGTGGTGAATATTGTGAATCAACAACAAATCAAACTCCAAATGGAAATAAAACCCGACCCATCTTCTTGGATCCGACCCCAGACGGTTTATATATGCCAATTGGGGTAAAGTTCGAAAAGAGAAGGAAAGGAGGAGGCAGAAAACACGCACTTCACATTTTTCTCTCATCTTCTACTCACACAACCCTAATTTTCATCCAAATCCATCCATACACCTCCAATCATCATTCCGGATTTCGATTTCACTTCATATGACTTACTAAGCATCTCTCTTCCTCTTGGAGATGAAGTTGGCCTAAGTTTGATGTTCTGAAAAGGAAGTATTAGTTTTCAATATGTGTTTATGTTATGGATTACATAGTTTCTGAGTTAGGACTTGTAATTTGTACCTAAATGCTTGGTCTCGGTCGAGCCAAACTTGGATTATTTGTGTATTGAACATGCTTAGTGTTTGACGTGGTAGAGTGAAATCTCATTTCTACCTATTCAATGAGATCTTTGTTGCTCTCTTCTACCTTCCTAGTTGTGCTTGATTTTAGAGGCGATATTGTGTTGAGTTGAATTTTTCACTTTGCGACTTCCGTACACACTAAGTGTTTTTAAAGGGTTTCATGGAATAGAGTTCATTACATGGAATTTCTGACCTAGTGAGTTGTTGTGGTTTTTCATTACGAAACTTAGTGCGAAAACTATTACTTTCCCTAATATTTTGTGAACTATGATAGCCTAATTCATTTCTAAGAGGAAATCCATTATTCAACACTTTTTCACATCAATTCAGTCTTTATTGTTTTAACCAATCAAAAATACCCAAAAAGAAATTTTATCTTGTAATTAGCCTTAGGTATATAGCATATTTTGAATAAAAAACGATTTTCAACTACAAGAGAACTAAATCACAAGCTAAGTAACTAGTGGTATAAACAACACCGTAGAGAACGACGTCGTTCTCTACGGTGTTGTTTATACCACTAGTTACTTAGCTTGTGTATAGTACAATCCTTGAAAATCACAAATATTTTGATACATTTTCATTGCATTACGACGACAAAGTTTTATCAAGTGTACAAAGTTTTATCAGGGAGCTAAGTGACATTAGTTAAGCTACACTGTGCATTTTGTTGCTTGTTTTGCATTTGTATTTGTTTTATCTTTGTATTTGTTTATAGTATAGGATTAACTTGTTCATATCATAGCATTGCATTTTTAGGGAACATCAGTGAATTCAACAGTCGTCATCTGCATTCTGCATCATTTTCGCATTTTAGCCGCGATAAATTTCCATTTTCACCGCTTTGTGAGACACACCTTCTCAGGTGCAGTGCGCTGCGACTAAAGTTGAGTTTCGCTGTGGCGTAACTTGCATTTTTAACGAGAGGTTTCTCTCGGGTGTTTTTCGCCGTGACTAAAGTATAGTTTCGCCACGGCCAAAAAATTGATTTTTCACCTGTTTACCTTCTCGGGTACTGTTTGCTATAGCACAATATTACTTTCACTGTTGCCAAAATCTCTTTGTCACACTTAATTCACTTGTTTTATTTCATCTTCAGTCCATACTTACATAACAAATCCTTCATACATACTCATTCATACACTTACACACACCCATTTCATTCATTTTTGAAGTGCGTTATTTTTAAGTTGATTAGTTTGCTCCTGCCTTTGATTTTTCCTTTGCATGCCCAAAAAGAATAAGCTTGAACCTTACGATCCCAAGATTGAGAGAACATTGAGGGAGAGAAGCAAGGCTCAAAGAAAAAAAGGGAAAAGCAAGGTAGTTAGAGAAGTAGATATAGGAGTAGGAAAGTCTAGTGTAGAAAGAGTAGTTAGTTTAGGACATTCGGTGAGAGAAAACATAATGGCTGAGAGTCAACCCAAGCCCCAAAACCAATACATGAATGAAAATCAATAGGGGAATGATAATAGAAGAAATGGTGAAGAGGAGAGAATAGGAGAGAATAATGGAAACAATAGAAGGATGACAATTAGGGAAGCCACGACCTCTTATGTGAATTATGATCCATTTACTACTGCTTGCCCTATTTATGATGTTAATTTTGAGATTAAGGGGTTATTGATTAATTCTCTTCCTAAATTCCAAGGTTTGCTAAGAGAGGACCCATACATCCATTTACAATCACTATCTATGATATGCCAGAGCATGAAATCGGTTAGAGCCTTGCTTAACCAAGTACTATGGAAAGTATTTTCACTTGTCATTGGAAGGGAAGGCAAGAGAATGGTTCATGAGCCTTCCAAGGCACGTAGCAAACGCATATCAGAGTTAGGGAACCTAAGAAAAGCCTTTTTGGAAAAGTATTTCCCAGCATCCAAAACATCATCCTTGAGAAAAGAGATCTATTCCGCATGTCAAGAGTTCGATGAGTCATTGTATGACTACTGGAATATATTTCAGGATCTTCTTTCCCGATGCCCTCACCATCAAATACATGATGAACAATTAGTTCAATATTTTTATGATGGTCAAGAAAAAGGAATGTTAGATACAACTACTGGAGGATTGTTGATAGATTCGACTGCTGAAGAAGCTTGGGAACTTATAAAGAAGATAGCTTTAAACTACCAACAGTATAGTGTGAGAGACACTAGGGCCACCCATGATATTGGAACCTCAAGTGCTCATAATAGAAGAATGGACACCCTAGAATCCAAGGTTGATTAATTAGAAAGTAAAGTCACATTGCAATTGTCTCTAATCAATGCTGAGTTAAAGAGCTTGAATGCTAACAAATCATAGACATCCATGGATTTAGTTGCTCCAAGTTGTGAAACCTACAGGTCAGTAATGCATATATCAAGTGTGTGCCCAAGCCGGTATGAAGATGTATCCGTAATGTATCAAGGGAGACCAAACCATAAATGGGATCCCTACTCCAACACTTATAATGAGGGGTGGAAATCAAACCCAAAGTTTAGCTAGAGAGGTGAAGAAGCCAGTGGGCAAAGATTTCAAAGAAGTGGAGGAGTTGGGCCGTCTAACTCCAACATTCAACAAAACAACCAGCAAGCCTTGAGTGTACCGCTGAAAAAAGATACAAATCAGCTGCTTCAAAATATGCTGATGTTACTCAAGGAGGAGAAGGCTTCCACCGCTAATCAGTTTAACTCACTTGCTTCACATATTCAAAAGGATTCCTCAAAGAATGATGCAAGGTATGCCTCTTTGGAGAAGAGGATTGAGCAATGGGAGATAAAAGCAGAAAATCTAAACTCCTTGGTCACTAAACTCTCCAAAGACTTAAGTAAACAACAAGCAAGGAGTGGTGGCTCCATATGTGACACTCCTTAACTTACCCCTTAGCTTTATTACAAAGTGAATTAGAATCAAAAGGAAGCCTCATTATGATCAAAGGGTCCAAAAGTTTCAATTTGAAAACTTTCGAGTTTTTGAAAGTTAATATTCACTGGTTTTAGGACCAAAATTGAAAATTCATAACTAATTGTAGAAAAATCGAAATTGAGTGCTTCCAATTTATATTTGAAGCTTGTAAGTTCCTTTAGAAGGGAAAAATACTCCTTGAGTCATTTACTTGCCCAAATGATACAGTTTAGTTCGTAAACATGTACTGTACACTTGGTCATTTTTCTATTTTTCCCAGGTTTTTCAGTGATTTTCCTCAAACTTTGGAACTTAATAACTTTCTGTAAAAGAACTCCAAATTTAGTGTTCTTTGGCTTGATAAAAAGCTCGCAATATGAACTATTTTTCTGTAAAATTTCATTCCATTTGGAGTTCATTTACTCTGTTTCTCGTCAGCCCAAATTTAGGGGTTTAATTGACTTAACTTCAACATTTCATCAACTTTTCCAACTTCAAACTTTTGCCATTTGAAACCCTAACTTCTACTTCTTTCTTAACAATGATTAAGCATGCAATTGAGGTTCCTTAACTAGAATATATCAGCCATATGTGCATATATATATATATCACATATTACATGCCAACTTAAAACTAAAACATCATATTAATACATAACCAAAATATCATCCAAGAAGGCATTATAAATTTAGCTTCATGGTTCCATAACCTTCTCTTTTCCCTTGGATGAACTTGCACCTAGAAATGGTTGGTGGGGGAGAGTGAGATTTTTGGAAATCTCAATAGCAAAGCTTACTAACATTCATGAAAAGTTTGCATGACATGCTTTAAGTTCATAAAATAAGTAACAAAGTCAAATTGTGTACCAAGCACATATTCAATGCATATGGCCATAGCATAATGTTACTCATAAACACATTCAACAATGTCA
>JANTPZ010144408.1:0-11399 GCA_025593235.1 Vachellia pachyceras | reverse complement strand
ACAATTTCACAACATATAGTTAAGTTGGAAAGTCTTGCTACCTTTACTTCTTAACTTTCAACTAACTTGTAAGCTCTCTTAGTCTCTTGGAATTTATCCTTTTTGCATCATGCACTTGCCTACATAATTAACAACATTATGGCCATTAATCACAAGCCATTTCCAATAGAAAAACTAAGGTAAAACTCCCTTGAACCAACGTTTGAACTTTAAGAACCATAAAATCCCTAAACTTATCTCTAATGTCTTCCAATGCTTTCACAAACTTTGACCACTTTTACCCTACACAAAAACTCATTTTAGACTCATTGGAAGCATCAAAATCATCAAATGAAACTTCCATCCCCAAGAACCAGCTGTGGCCGAGACACACAAAAATTCCATAAGTGTGATTTTTCAACTTTCATCACTTATAACACTTGCTTCTTGTTCCCAAATTCATATTCATGCATGGTATAACTTGATTTTAACTCTCCTATATCAAATGGAAAATTGGGCAGTGTCTCCCCTAAACTTCATGATTTCCCAAGATTACAAAATCATAAAAACAAACTCAAACAACCACAATATATATATATATCAAAACACTCCTTACAACACAAGAAGGCGTTTACCACCAATCAATGGTTCTAAATCCCTCACTTTCTCACTTTGCTCTCAAGAACCCTAAGCATCCAAACTTGAGAAAGAGAGCCCAAATCCAAATTCGAATCCATGGAAGTTGTAGAAGAAGTTGAGAGGAAGATTTTGATATATAACATAAGTTGAAACTCTTCTTACCTTGAAATTTCTCAAGTTTTTCTTCCTCTTCTTGCTCCATAGAAATGGTGTCCTCCCCTCTCCATTTTTCTGCCCAAAATTCAGTTGGAATGGAGGTGGAAGAGGAGGGAAATTTGATTTATAAAACTCATTAAAAATGGAATAGAAGGATGAGATTAAATCTTGGAAATTAAAGGTTAAGATTGCTTCCACATGTGTGACACTTTCTTGGTTCTTATTGGCCACTCAAAAGGAGTCATCATTACAGTAACTAAGGGGTTAAAATCCAGTTTGAGTAACCAAACCAGATCTCCTTTAGTTACTTCTACCGATTACACTTTCTACTGGTAAATATAACTATTCCGGTAAATCTTTTTCTCCTTATTTAATCTCAATAATTCCCTCTTAAATATATTAAAATCATCATCCTCAAAATGTCCCTTAATCCTATCAACATTATCAGGATTACTTTATCCTGTCTAAAACTCCTAAAAACAAGCAATTTGAGGATAAAACATTTTTAGGGCCTCATAAATTTCTACATTTTTCACTGATATTCTAGCCCTTTTTCTTTCCTCAATATACCTTATAAATTGTGTTAAATTAATTTTCAAAATAAATTATTTTTCAAGGATTTTCGGGCCTTTTTCCTCATTTTCAAGAAAATCACCTTAATCGTGCTTTTGGGCAATAATTTTGTAAAATACTATAAATTCTACTGAATTTTTATAAACTCTGGTTTTTGGTCTTAGAGAACTCCTGACACCTTAAATAATTATTTTCAACAATCAAATCTTTAAAATTCCATAATTCCTCATCCGGACCGAATTTCAGCAATCGGTTGAATCTCAGGTAATCAGTAAGTTCTGCTCTATCTTTTGGACACCTGTGAATTTTTTTGGTTTTTGGTCAACTACTTTGACTTTGACTTTGTCAAATGACCAAAATGCCCTTACACTTTCTCTTGATGACCAAGATGCGCTTTCACAGTCTAACTTTTCATAAATTTCCATTTTGCCCTTAACCTTTTGGCCTTTGATCTTTTGGTCATTAACCCCCTTGGCACGTCCCAGGAGGTCACCCATCCTAAAACTGCTCTAGGGCGAGCATGCTTAACTTTAAAGTTCCTAGCGACTTTCATCCGCCGGACCAAATCTGATTCTGTGACTTCCGGCCTATAATTTTACTCCCTTTATGAACTATCCATTTTTGAATTCTAATGCAGAAAAATCATCGATATTACATGTTAGATGGTTCGCCGCGACCAACTTGTAGCAGCGGCGAAACCTTCAGTGCTTATAAAAAAATTTCTAAAAAAAGAAGTTTTGAATTTCAAAATAAAAGGTTCATTTATTCTTTATACCTTTATACTCCTGGAAATAGATCATGTATCTTGATTTTCATAGATAGTGCATTGGGAAATTAATAGATGACTTTAAGGGATAAAAGTTTTTGATTAATTGCGTTTTCGAGTTACAACATAGTAAAAAAGGAGCAGTGTTGATGCAATTTTAAATTGATTCTGTGTTTTTAATCTTGAGACTGTCTAATGAGACATTAGCCTTGTCGTGATGATAATTGGGCCTAACTTTATTTGATTAGTGTGGGTTCTCTTAATCTTTAATCTCTATAGAACTTATCTTGATTCTTAATCAAAGCTTTATGATCCAATATTTTGTGAAAATGATAGAGGCATTCATTTCAAAACCTTTCTTTGCAAACAAAAACCCAACAAATTTACTCATTGCCACCTCTTTGAGCCCAACATACTTGGAAACCAGCATTGGAAAGCTATATCTTTATATGCAAGCATATTTTAATTACTTTATTGTCTTATTCTAAAAAAAGAAGAAAAAATATATAATATATATAAGAAATAAAAAAAGAAAAGAAGGAAAGAAAAGAAGGAAAGGAACAATAAAGAGAAAAGTATTGATAAGATCATATACTTGAACACGTATTTCTCTAAAGTCTTGTAAAGGCATTGACATGTTTAGTTTTCTACTATGTTGTGTATTCAAGAGCTTGTTCATAACTCCATGTCATTACCTTTAACTTCCATTATCCATTTTAACCACAAAGTCTTCTAGATTTCATGGTATTGATCTTGTCATGGAGAGGTACAATAATTACAAGTTTTTGGTAGAGATTTAATTAAGCAGACCATGAGTGAAATTGTTCTTACTTAGTGAGTTGAGAAAAAAACACTTCTACCTTTTGAGAGGAAGTCTCTTTCATTCAATCTTTTGAATTGAACTCTCTTAGGGATCCATTTACTATTGTCTCTGCCTTGATCCTTGTTTATTCCTTGACAAATGTTTTTACTAAATTCTATAGTCCTAAAATCATATGGATAGATTCTGAATTCATTGATCATTTTAATTTTTTTGAGAAGCTTTATCCAGGAGTACAAAGGGTTTAAGTATGAGGGAATTTGATTGAGCTTTATTTGTATAGTGTTATTGTTTGGATTTTCAAAGCAATTAATGCATTTTTAGTCTAAGCATGACCCTTCTTAAGCTTAATTTGGAAATTGGAGTTGTTGATTTTGATTAGTTTAATTTTGGGTGCATTTCCCTTGAAAATTGAGATATTTACACTTAATTATGATCATGATCAAATAATACTTCAAATATGTGCTATTTCATTTTTGGAACTCTAGCTAATGAAAAGTGGAGACATCTCTGGAACATTTCTCAGGAGAGGTTCACCGCGACTAAAACTCAAGTTCACCGTGGCGAATATCGCATATCAGCACCAGATTATGCTCCAAACGGAAAAATTACCCGACCCACCATGCTGATTCCAACCCAAAGCAGTTGAAACATTCCATTTAGGGTAAAATGAAGAGAGAGGATAAAAGAGGAGGCAGAGATTTCATTCATACTCATCTCTAACACTTTACTTTCATTCATTTGCTTCCAAAAACACAATCCCACTTATCTCATCCCCAAATTCCATCATGTGCCTTCATCTGTTCATCCAGAGTCTGAAGCATATGGATATGAGCAGTTGAGCATCTCCTTTCCTCTTGGTGATGAAGATGGCTTGAGATCAAAGTGTCAGAAAATATGTTATGGATTGCATAGTTTCTAAGTTAGGACTTGCGATTTGTACATTAATACTTGGTCTCGGTCGAGCCAAACTTGTATTACTTGTATATTGATTTTGCTTTGTGTTTGACCTAGTAGAGTGAAGTCTCATTTCTACTTATTCAAAAAGATCTTTGTTGCTTTCTTTTATCTTCCTAGTTGTGCTTGATATTTGAGGCAATATTGCATTGAGTTGGATTTATCACTTGGCAATTTCTTTACACACACTAAGTGTTTTTAAAGGGTTTCATGGAATGGAGTTCATTATATGAAATTTCTGACTCAGCAAGTTGTTGAGGTTTTTCATTATGAAACTTAACGTGAAATTGCTACTTTCCCTCATATTTTGTGAATTATGATAGGCTACATCATTTCCAAGAGGAAAACCATCATTTAACACCTTTTGCATTTTAATCATATTTTCATAGCATTCCAAAAACCAAAAAAAAATACCAAAAAGAAATTTAGTTTTGTAATTAGTTTTAATTGTATGCAAATTTTGATTCAAACACGGTTTGTAACTCCAAAGTAAATGTAATCACAAGCTAGCTAACTAGTGTGCACGAGGCTCCGTAGAGAACGACCTTGGGGTTGCACCTTATAGTGCAATCCTTGGAAATTACAACTGTTTTTGATCTGTTTCTAAGGCTTTATAACAATAAAAATTTTATACATCATCTGTGGTAGGATCAAGCATCTTTTTTGTAATAGTTTAGAAAGGGATAAGGCAATTTTGTTGAAATATTTGATAAACCACCTATAAAATCCTACGTGTCCAAGAAAAGAACTAATGTCCTTCACATAGCTAGAATAAGGTAAGGAAGATATTACTTCTATTTTAGTTTTATCCACTTCAATTCCCTTTTGTGAAATCAAGTGTCCTAAAACTATCCCTTCATTTACCATAAAATGACATTTTTCAAATTTTAAAATCAAATTCTTATCAATGCATTTTTTCAAAGAACCCCCATAAATTGTAAAATCATCAATGAAAACCTCCATACAATCTTCTAGAAATTTAGAGAACTGCCATAATATAGCGTTGGAAGGTCTCTGGAGTGTTGCATAGTCCAAATGGCATCCTTTAATAGACAAAAGTACCGAATGGACATGTGAAGGTGGTTTTATCTTGGTCCTCAGGTGCAATTGGTACTCGAAAGTACTCAATGGACATTTGAAGGTGGTCTTGTCTTGGTCCTCAGGTGCAATTGGTACTTGAAAGTACCCGAAGAAACCATCCAAAAGATAGTAATGAGATTTAACTGCTACTCTTGTGCATTTAACCAATAAAGGGTAGAGGAAAATTATCCTTGCCTGTAGCATCATTTAATTTCCTATAATTTATGTACACACGATGTCATATATGACATTCCTTAATTTCCCCTATAAGCTTCATATTATATCACTAATGAACCACTTTAGGGCCTTAGATAACTCAAATTGACCATTCAAAATGAGTTACTATTCATTTGGTCAATTTTCCAAATTTCTATTCATAACTAATTCTAAAAAATTGGAATTGAGAGGTTCCAATTTTTATATAAAGCTTAAAGCCTTATCTGCAGGGGAAAAATACCCACTGGTTCAAAATTTTGCCCAATTGATACAGTTTAATCCGTAAAAATGTATTGTTCATTTGGTTACTTTCCATTTTCCAGATTTTTCTCTTTACTTGGAAAAATCATCTTTTTATCTACACATCCAAATAAGGCTTAGAATGTGTAGTATTTAATTGGAAAATTTCAAGTCTTTTGGACTTTGTTTGCTATTTTTTATCGTTACTCAAAGTTTCGACAGATTGAAGGGTTTTGGAACCCCTTACTTGGAAACTTCCCTTCTTCTAAAAATTGAGTACAACCTCTTTTACCATTCATCCCATACCTCTCTTAATGAATGATGAACTAATTTAGCTCATTTGTTCACTATCATACATGCATTCACATATGTTCAACTATTATCATGTAGAGGTTTAAGTTACATAACTACAACAACCTTTAAACATAAAGTTTCAAATATAATTCATAACTCCAACAAGCAAAAGCATAATATCATGCTATCTTTATGTAACACACCTTATTAGCCTTCTTAACTTCCTTTTATATTGATTTGGAACCAAAGTGAAGCCTCCAATAGCCTACAAAGTCCAAAAGAATCAAAGTGAAAACTTTCAAGTTTTGAAAGTTACTATTCACAGATTTTTGGACCAAATTTGAAAATTCATAACTAATTCTAGAAAAATCAAAATTGAGTGGTTCCAATTTCTATTTGAAGCATATAAGATCCTATATAAGGGAAAAATACTCATTAGTTCATTAACTTGCTAAATTGATACAGTTTAACGTGCAAAGATGTACTGTTCAATCGGTAATTTTTCAATTTTCCCATGTTTTTCTTGATTTTCTTCAAATTTTGGAATGTCATAACTTTCTGTAAAAATCCAAATCCAGTGTTCTTTAGCTTATTTTAAAACTTGCAATGTGAACTATTTTTCTGAAATATTTCAACTCATTTAGAGTCCATTTGCTCTGTTTCACGACAGGTCAAAATAAGGGGTTTTACCAACTTCACTTTTGACAATAAGTCAAACTTGTCATTTTGAAACCCTCACTTCTAAACCTATTTTACTCATGATTAACCATGCAAATGGGAATCCTTTAAGCATGTATTAACCACCACATGACAACCAAACATTCTTAGGTTTATGCCACATATTACACAACATGTCTAAGTTCCAAAATAACAAATTTACAACACAAATCCATATGCTTAAACATGTGAAATCCTTATTTTAAGCATCATACATCTTCTCCTTACCCTTTGAAGAGCTTGTACCTAAAAATGGTTTGTGGGGGAGAATGAGATTTTTAAAATCTCAAAAGCAAAGTTTACTAACATATAGAAAAATTGCATGACATATTTCAAGTTCAAGTAGAAATGTGTAACAATGTAAAATGTATAACAAGCACATATTAATGCATATGGACGTAGCATAACATCACTCATAAACACATTTCAACAATGTAATAATCATCATCAAGTCATGCACATTCTCAAGATCATTTCACAATATGGTTAGATAGGGTTAGAAAACTTTGCTACCTTTGCTTCTTAACTTTGCTCTTGATTTTGAAACCTCTCTTGATCACTTGAGGAATTAATTCCTTGCACCAAAATCCTACCTACATAATTCACAACATTATTTTCATTAATCATAAGCCATTATCAAATCAAAAACCACTCTAAAACTTCATTAACTTCCCTTGAACTTCCTTGATTCCCTAGAGCATTTTAACTTGCTTTATTGGTTTTTAATGCTTCCAAATCCATTGGCTCACTTTACCCCTACACAATTCCTCATTTTAGAGCTAATGGAAGCATTAAAATCATCAAAAACATATTCCTTCTTGCACTTTCCAGATTTGCACGAAAATTGCCAAAAAAATTGGAAAAATGTTTCTTTTCAACTTTTCTTGATATGTAACCTCATTTTCCTGATTCCAAACTCATTTCCATGAATTATCTAGCTTAAATTCAACTCTCCTCCATTCAATAAAAATTTTGGCAGCATTTCCCTTAGGGTTTTGCAATCCCAAATTTACAAAATCAACAAAAACATCACCAACAACCACAATACATATACCAAATTACTCCTTACAACACAAAGAACATTTTGCACATAACAATTAGCTCTAACTCATTCTCTTTCTCACTCATAGCTTCAAGAACACAAATTTGAGATCTTGAGAAAGAAGAGTTTATTCCAAATTCTAAGACTATAGATAGGGAGAGGAAGCTTCAAGCATCAAGAGAAGGTGTAAGATTGAAGGGTTTAGCCTTTTACCTTGGATTTTCTCAAGCTTTTTCCTCTCTTATGCTAGCTTGAATGGCGTCACTTTCTCTCCCAAGGACTGCTGGAATTTCATGACAAATGGGGGAGGAAGATGATGTGTTTAATGTTTAATTATCTCTTGCAATTAATAAATGCTTAATAGAAAGGTTTAATTAATGGAATTAATCTAATAAAGACATATGGTTGGATACCATTGGTTGGTTAAAAGTGGTGTCTAATGAAGGTAATCCTTTAGTATCTAAGGGGTTAGGACTTAGTTATACTAACTGGACCAATCTCCTTTCAGCTACTTTATTCGACTGTGATTTTCGCCAGTAACTGAAATTTTATTCCGATAAATTTTTCTTTACTTTCCTGGAGATCTTTGATTGAGCTTTATTTGTATTAGTTTTCTACTTGAATTTCCAGAGTCTTAGAGTCAATTTTAGCCCATACATTACCTTTTTGTGTTTAAATTGAGATTAGGAGTTGTTTATTTGGATTGGTGTGATTTTGGGTACAAATGCCATGAATAATTAATTTATTGTGCCTAAATTGCATCATGAGCTAATGATACTGCCAATATTTGCTATTCCATTTCAGGAACCCTGTGCAAAAGGGCAAGGGAAGTAGCTCTATTCATCGCGGCCAAAGTTCAAGCAAGCAGGCATTGAACTCTCAGGAGAGGTTCGCTACGGTGAATATCGCACAGTACCTGATTTTTACTCCAGATCGAAATTAACCCTACCCAGCTTGATGGATCCAACCCAAAACGATTTCTAATGTTATTTTAGGGTATTTTCAAAAGGAGGAGAGGAGGAGGCTACAGAGGTTGAATAGAGCAAGAGAGGAGAGCACTCTTATTCCCATTACACCTACCCACACACTAACACCATTTCACCCCATTTCTCCACCATCCATCCATCTATCATGCACCCATTATCATTTCGAAGCTTGTTTCCATCATCCATGAGGAGTTGAACATCTCCATCCTCTTAAAGATGAAGTAAGCCGAAGTTTGAAGTGGTGAAAGGGGAGTATTTTCTTTTAATCTATATTTACATTATGGATTCCTCAGATTCCAAGTTGGACTGTGTAATTTGTGTGTAAATACTTGGTCTCGGTTGAGCCAAACTTGGATTATTGTGTATTGAGTTGTTTTGTGATTGACAAAGTAGAATGGAGTTCATTTTTCTTATTCAATGAAATCCTTTTGGTCTACTCTATCATCCTAGTTGTGCTTGGTTTTAGAGTCAACAATGTATGAAGTTGATTTTGTCACTTTACGATTTCAGTACACACACTAAATGGTCTTAAGGGATTCCATGGGATGGAGTTCATTTCATGTTGTTTCGGACCCACAAAGTCGTTTGGGGATTTAGATGGAGATCATCATTTGACACTCTGGACCCAGCGAGTTGTTGGGGTTTTTGATTTCAAAAACTTAGTGCGTAAGTTGAAACTTCCCTCATCCATTGCAAACTATGATGGAACACTTTGTTTTTAAGAGCCACCCATCATCACACACGCACTCCTCTTTCTCAAAGCTGCCTTTACTTTCGTCCTCAATCAAGAAAATACCAAAAATAAGTTTTATTTTATAGTTAGTTTAGGTACATAGCTTAATCCGAATTGAAACCGATTGCATTTGCATCACAAGCATAATCACAAGCTAAGGACTATTGGTACATATTACTAGTGTCCGGAGAGAACGACCCTGGGGTTGTCACTATAAAATCCTTGGAAATATTCCTGATCCATTTTCAAGTCTAACCAGCAACCTAAGTTTACAATTTGTGGCTTAGTCGAATGAATCTTTTATTCCTCTTTAAATCTCCATAATTTATTTACTAATATGATGAAATATTTCTCCAAAAATATCTCTAAAATTCGTCCAAAAATAACAGGGTAATTTTATCCTGCCGAAAATCCCTGAAAAATGTACTTCCAACAGGCATAAACTTTTAGGGCATTAAAAATTTCTATAATTTTCACTGATACTCTAATCCTTTTGTGACGCTCCTTAACTTACCCCTTAGCTTCATTACAAAGTGAATTTGAATCAAAAGGAAGCCTCATTATGATCAAAGGGTCCAAAAGTTTCAATTTGAAAACTTTCAAGTTTTTGAAAGTTACTATTCACTGGTTTTAGGACCAACTTTGAAAATTCATAACTAATTGTAGAAAACTGGAAATTGAGTGCTTCCAATTTATATTTGAAGCTTGTAAGTTCCTTTACAAGGGAAAAATACTCCTTGAGTCATTTACTTGCCCAAATGATACAGTTTAATTCGTAAAAATGTACTATACACTTGGTCATTTTTCTATTTTTCCCATGTTTTCCAGTGATTTTCTTCAAATTTTGCAACTTAATAACTTTCTGTACAAAACTCCAAATTTAGTGTTCTTTGGCTTGATAAAAATCTCGTAACATGAACTATTTGTCTGTAAAATTTCATTCCATTTGAAGTTTATTTACTCTGTTTCTAGCCAGCCCAAAATTAGGGGTTTAATTGACTTAACTTTAACATTTCATCAACTTTTCCAACTTCAAACTTGTGCCATTTGAAACACTAACTTCTACTTCTTTCTTAACCATGATTAAGCATGCAATTGAAGTTCTTTAACTAGAATATATCAACCATATGTGCATATATATACATCACATATTACATGCCAACTTAAAACCAAAACATCATATTAATACATAACCAAAATATCATCCAAGAAGGCATTATAAATTTAACTTCATGCTTCCATAACCTTCTCTTTTCCCTTGGATGAAGTTGTACCTAGAAATGGTTAGTGGGGGAGAGTGAGATTTTTGGAAATCTCAATAGCAAAGCTTACTAACATTCATGAAAAGTTTGCATGACATGCTTTAAGTTCATAACATAAGTAACAAAGTCAAATGTGTACCAAGCACATACTCAATGCATATGGCCATAGCATAATGTTACTCATAAACACATTCAACAATGTCATCAAGTCATGCACATCATTAGAATAATTTCTCAACATGTTAAGTAAAGTTAGAAATCTTTGCTACCTTTAGGCTTTACTTTTCTTCAACTTGTTCTTGATTTTGTGACTTGTCTTGGTCACTTTGAAAATCACCCTCTTGAACACTATTCTTGCCTACACAATGGAGAATGTAATGGCAATTAAACATTAGCCATTTCCAATGCAAGAACAAATGTAAAAGTCCCTTAACCATCTCTTGAATTCCTTAAACCCTAGAGCATTTTAACTTGTTTTATTGGTTCTTAATGCTTCCAAATCCCTTGTCTCACTTTACCCCTACACAATTCCTCATTTTAGAGCTAATGGAAGCATTAAAATAACCAAAAACACCTTCCTTCACACTTTCCAGATTTGCACGAAAATATGCCAAAATTGGTAAAAATGTCTCTTTTCAACTTCTAACAATTCTACCACTTGCTTCATGTTTCCAAACCCTTATTTATGCATGGAAAAACATGATTCTAACTCTTCCATATCAAATGGAAAATTGGACAGCACTTCCCCATATTTTCATGATTTCCCAAATTTACAAAAATCACAAAACATCTCAACCAACAACAATACTATCATCAACATGCTTCTTTCAACAAGAGGAAACATTTCCAACAATTAATTAGCCTTAAATCCATCTCTTTCTCACTTTTCTCTCAAGAACCCTAAGTCATGAAATTGAGAAAAGAGAGGCTAAATCAAAA
>JANTPZ010144407.1:1508-44008 GCA_025593235.1 Vachellia pachyceras | reverse complement strand
AGAAAGTTTTCTTGGCCAAATTTGAATAGGTAGACCTTGAGTTGGCACTGGCATAGGATCTCTCTTAAAGAAATTATCTGCACATAATAACTTCCAAGCGAAGTGAGTCACTAGATAATGGATTGTCACCAAAGTTTCAATCCTAGCAAACTCATACCCTGGACATATTCTTTGTCCTCCTCCAAATGGGATAAAATTGTAGGGTGGTATGGATGACTGGTTCTCAAATCTACTTGGATCAAACTTTGAAGGTTCTGGAAATATGTTATTGTCCATGTGGGTCATTGCCGTAACCCAGAAGATCTACAGAACAAAATAGAAAAAAAATGCTTAGAATTAAGATGAAGTATTGAAAAAAAAAAAACCTCATTTTTTTACCTTGATGTATTGGTATATACATCCATTTTAGGGGTCAAGGTCGAATCTTGTCATAAAATGTTTCAAATGGATCTGTGGGTATCCAAAAACATTTTTGGATTAATATCGTCCAGGAAATGAAAAAAAAGGAGTAATGCACTTGGAACGATTTTGCTTCTTTTAACATGTACTTTCATGGTGATATTGTTAAAAATAAAATTTTCTGTTACTTATAGATCATACACTAAAACTTTCGGGGCAAATTAAACCTTGACCCTTCATTTTATTTTAATATTAAATATTTTGAATGCTTGCAACACTAGCCTCCTATCCCATTTTTAAGTTTGAATATATGCTCATCAAAATAAAATGTTTTGCTTTGATTAGTGACATATGTATATACACTGGTGTTGTTGGAGCAAGGTTTCACTTACTTGCCACCCTTTGGGAATAAGGTATCCTCCATACTCGATATCTTTAACAGCCTTTCTGAAGCCACCAAAGATTGGAGGAAACATCTTAAGAGTCTCATTAGCTACTCTTCAAGTATACTTCATCCTGTTAATGTCTTCCCATGTAAGAGACTCATCACTTGAGAGCTTGCCTTTTGCTATCTCTTCTTGTTCTGTAATAATAAAAAATCTCCAATGATTTTTATGTGTTAAGAAATGCAATTAAACTGTCAATTTCTCCTTAGTTGGAATAAAGGCTAACACTTTTTAAAACGAAAAACTTCAAGAATTTAGTTCAAATTAGGTTGCTCAATAAGATCAAAGTGTACTGACCATAAACACCTAATATCTCGGAGATAGAACAAACATCCTTAATTTTAATTTTTCCCCTCCCTTTCAAAAAAGAAAAGCGAACTTGGATAACACTTATTTGATGTTTACCATTTAACCGTCCGCATATTTTTGTACAGGATCTTATATGACTATTAACTAACCGTCAAAAAGGGTTCCTCTATAATTCATAAATCAAAACCATCATTTATAGAGGGAAATTACCATCAAATTTTAGCATTTCCATATAGAAGTGAAATCATGAACGGCAAAGAGAGATTAATTCAAATTATCCAAGGGGACACAAGCACACCACATATTAATTTATTTGCATCTTTATACTATACTTTGTGGAGCTACTTTAAATTATCCAAACTGTCCTCACATCATACTTACCATTTTCCCTCATGACAAAACTCATTTTGGCTTGAAATGTGAACTCAAACACAAAATTGGAAAATGAGTAGTATGAATATATAAATGTAGACCCTTAGATATTAGAAACTCCAATGTCATAGCAAAGAATTAATCATTTTATGTTATAATAAGCATGCACTTCAATAAAAAGAAAACATAGTTAAAGTGTAAATATTCTTTGAAAGTTTTTACAAGAACAATGTTATTCTGGAAGTATTTTGAGTTCAATGTTACCTAGAAGTTTCAAAACATAACAATATTGTCCCACTATTAGCATTAACTGTTAAAAATTGACATTAACCGTGAATATTTTTAATCCTAAGGGATAATATTGATTTATTTTGACAGGAGCAATCTTGAACTTAAAAAAACTTCTAAGACAACATGATTCATGAACAAAAACTTCTAGAGTAAATTCACATCTTGAAAAAAAGAATAACTTTTAACATACATGTATCTGGCATACCTTGAAGGACGGCTTCAAAAATAGCAGGTTCATTAGCTAAGAGACGAACGAGGAAATTGATAAGAACAGATGAAGTGTCATGTCCAGCGACCAGAACAAGCATTGCGTTTTGAATGATCTCCTTCTCAGTGATCACTTCATTTCCTTCTTCGTCGCGCATGCCAAGCAAGCTAGTGATGAGGTCTTGTTGTTGTGGAGAAGAAGAGGAAATGTTATTATTTTGCTTCTTGAGCTCAATCTTCTTCTTTTGCACAAGTTGCTTCAGCATCTTCTGAATTTTCGAGCTTTCTCTTAAGCTTCGTTTGAAACGTGTCAAGGGCAAGTTAATGGGAATTGACCACATTCCTTCGATTATGGTTTGGAAGCAAGTCAGAAATTGATCTCTTTGTTTTCCTCTCTCCAGACCAAACAGAAGCGAGCAGATTATGTTGAACGTAAGGGTCTTCATCAAGGGCAAAACCTACAAAGTAGAAGAGAAAATAACATGCTCATTATCTCAGTTTGATTTTATTTTCATTAGGTAGCTAGGATTGATTAATTCAATCTTTGATCTCATAAGTTTGCCCTTATCATCATTTTGGTCCATTAAGAGATAAAATGGTCTAGGTTTTAATTAAATTGTAAGAATCAATATTTTAAACAGAATGAAACTTGAGGGATTAAAATCAAAATTATGACAAACTTGAAAGACCAAAACTAAAATAAGTGCAAACTTGAGGGACTAAAGATTATATTTATCATTTTCATTATTTAGCTACTTGCTCTCTGATTTTCACTCAAGTATATTCCACCCTCAGAAGAATGAATACTTCTTGATCAGTAAGTACTTAAGCATCAGGAGTAGGGGTGAGCAAGAAACCCATGACCCACAAATCCTCCTATGACCCGTCAATTTGTACCCTCTTAAACATGCCCAAATTGAACTCACAGGGGTGGGTAAAAAACGGGCGGGGTACACCATACAGGGGTAGGAAATGGGTAAAAAAAAAAAAACCTCCAACTCCAACCTTTAGAGAAAGGAGCTGGCGTCTGGTGCTCATCCTCCGTTGCTAAACACTGAGTTGCTGACCCACACCCCCTCAGTCCACACAACTCATCATCGTCCACCTCCACTTCTCTCAGTGATGGGCATGAACTGGGAAGAATAGAAGCTCAGTGACTAGCGTGATGCTGGTGTTTCACCGGTCGAAAGAATTTCATATTTGATGAACCTAGGGTATGTAAATATTATTAAAAATTTCTTGGAAAAAGTAAAATATTTCTAAAATTAAATACAAGCTCAGTTTCCCTAACAAGCCTAAAAGGCCCCTCATAACCCTAAGCCTGCCTTGTTATGTAAAACATGCCTACTAAAAACTCTTGGCCTATGCCTAAGCCTTCGCAGGCTAGATCCGTACAGGCCAATTACAAGTCAGGTCATATGACCTCTTTCCATCTTTAATTGCAGTGTGAGATTCATTATTCAATCCTTATTTTGTTGAATTTCTGGTTTATTGTACATCATATGACTCCCTTATATTTTGTCCAAATGCTCTTAAACTCTGATGAATGTATTCTGAATCCTTCTGTTTCATTTCCATCGATGATGTCATGCTTATTTTCAGTAATAAAAGACTGTCCACATTGGTTACCCATACCCCAATCTAAACCCGCTTGCTTTAACCCGTACCCGTTTTCATGGGTTATAACAGGTTGGACCATAGGTACAAGTATGATAAATGGGAAGATTACAGGCTGCCCCATAGCCTTACATATCTGTTACTCCCCCTAATTAGGAGAAGTGAAAATGGGGGATTTGCCGCCTCTAATTTGTCTTTATCTCATCCCCTTTAGAATAATCCAACTTAATTTCCCCCTTTTTTCTCTTTTGACAATTGAATTCTATAAGAAATTGAGTAGCATTTGACATCTTATGATAAAATGTTACAATTTTGAATTTTTTTTACAATTTTTCAAAAAAATTGCACAATTTTAAAGTTTTTAAAATCATAAAATGAAATTATAAAATGCATCATTCATATTTGTAAAATATCAAAACGTTACAAATTTTAATGTAGAATATATGACCAATATAAAAAAAATCAGAAAGTTTGAATATCACAATGGACATTAAAATTAAAGGAGGCACATTAGAGGCTTCAAACCGGAAAAGGGGATGGTTGAAGATTGGGATTGGAAATTATTGGTCATTATGGGTTTATTACATATATGTGAAGGTTTATGGATGCTGAAAATAAAGAAATTTAAGGCACAATTTACTTTCGAGAAGAAGGGTATTTTCTTATAGGTCTGTATAAAGAATTTTGTCTAAAAATTCTTAATCTTATGGTGTAATTTGCCATACGAATTAAAGTCAACGGAAGTTTCTTAAATGGGTAATGTGCTTGTTTGGGAACTCATTTTTCCAACCTGCCACGCAAGTCAAGATAAAAATCATCTCGAAATCCATAATAACCATCTTAAAATCCATAAAATACCTCGGAATCTATAAACTCCTTTCTCCCAACTGAATTCCCAAATACACACTATGCCTATGAATGAGGATGAATCTCTATGACACATAAATTAACGTTCAAAAGATATGTCAACATTTACTGTCTTAGTGTATTTCAAACATTATTGTCTCAAGTAATAATATGCATGCTGAACAAATAAATGGCAGATCTCATCACTAATTTTCTTTGTTTTAAGAAAAAAGATTATTCAGATCCGTTGGAATAAACTGGAATAGCCTAAAACATTTTTTCTCCTCCAATCCCACCCTAGGTTTACTGGATTTGCCCGTAGATCCGGATCTGAATTACCTTTATTCAATGACAAGAATTATCACCAAAATTATTTAAAAATATCAATTTATTAATATTTGATGATCAAATATTAATGTTTAAATATAACTATAAGAATTTAGAAAAATCCTCATGAACAAATAGCCAGGATAGGGCTGCTTCAATTAGTGATTGATGTATTATTATAGTGACAGAGAAGAATAACAACACACCTTGACTTGCTCTTTGCCGTTCTAATACATCTGAAGGTGCATCCTAACTTCTTCATCCATCTTCCCTACATAACGCTTCAACGATTCTGGTTTCAGAAATGGCATAATTGCTCCTCTGACCCTCTTATGACCTTCTCCCTTCAGCTCCAGCAGGTTGCAATCCCCTAGTATCATCTTTATCGACTGCGTCTGCTGGTTCGCCACCGCGCTCCCGTCGTCTGCGAACATGAACTTGTTGGCCGCTTGGCCGTAGATGAAAACCGTGGGTTTCCCGAATAGGTTGAGTTTCGACACAGGGCCGTACTTGTTCACTCTTTCTAGGATCCATTGCTCGGCGGTGTTGGCTCGCATGGGTCGAAGAAGGCCTAAGCTTTGCCCTATAATTGGAAATCCCAGTGAACCTGGTGGGACCCTTCTTGATGATGATGATGACCGTTTAGATCTTCTGATAAAGAGGAGGATTGGGATTAGAAAAACGAAAGTAGTGAGGAGGATGTTCATGGCTTAGTTTCTCTCTGGGTTTCTGGTTTGGAATCTCAGGATGAAGATGAAGATGGTCTTGCAGGGTGAAGTTGTTGAGTAGCTTTTAAAGGAGTCAAGTTTATTTAATTTGTACTTTTCTGAATATGACATCTTCAGGTATTCCGAGATAGGCAAAAACCACCTTTGCAGTTACCAGGGGGGGGGGGAACCCAAATCCCGGGAAGCTTATGTGAAGGAATAGGCAAAAACCACCTTTGCATTCAAAGCCTCAAAAAATATTAGCATAGTCTGAAACCCACAGTATCCGGGGATACCTAAATAAATAAAAAAGGGTGGGGTAGACCCAAAATAATTATATATCTCATTTATAGAAAAGAAATATTCTTCATGTTTTCTTATTTGTCCACTTTAGGGATGCGAAAATGAAATGCTTCATATGTTATAAAATGATTTTTTTTTCTACACGCAAATTTGTTCTATGAAATTTCGTTATATATAAATTTTATAATGTGTGTGTATCTTAACATTTTACCACCTTTACATGTACTAAATATATGTTAGGTCATACACAGCCTATAACATTTTATTTTCATAGCGTCGTATCGTATGAACAAAATCCTTAAAAACCTTCCATTACCTCTAAATGGCATATAGCCAACCAAAAGAACATAACCTCTTATTAAACTTTTTAAATAAATATTATTTATCAAATAATTAATTTCAATAACTAATTATTTAATGTTGTAATTTGATGTTTTGATTCAAAAAGATTAAAATTCGTTTCATCATAAATGAGTAATGTATGAAAAGAGTTGGATGAAAAGAAAGTCTCATAGCCTATGAATAAATTTAGTTTTAATTTGCATAAGGTTTTCAATAAATATGTTGTTTATTGATTTACGATAAGTATAATATAATTTTATATGAAATTAAACAAAGGGTGACATGTGAAACATATATCTATAGCTGCTCATCAATTCATTATCCTTCAAATATAATCATTTCGATATTTACTTCAACTTCCCAATCACAAAAAATGCGATCCCTTGCGGGAATCAAATAACATCAGAGAGGAAGATCCTCTTTTATGTGAAGACAAAAGGGAACAAAATTACATATTTTAAGTGAATTTTGTTTAGCAGAATATATAATATAATTTAGATAAACAATTGTGTTGATTGAACAATACAGAAAATTCCAGGAAACGTCTTTGTCTCTTCGTTTTGCGAGAGATCCCTTGTATCAATAAATTCAATATATTTTATTCTTTTGGTTTTCTCTAATTAACCTACAGGCTTCGAATACTTATGTTTGATCATTTAAATTTAAATAATGTTTCAATTTAGTTATTTAACTTTGAAAAGTGCAACTTTAATTATTTATTATTAATGCTGATAGTTTTATTTAATGAAAAATGATGAGTCAACAAATTTAAATTGTGATTATGTAACTAAATAGTGAAAAAATATTTTAAACCTTAATATATAAGTAAATTAGGCACTCAATATTTAAGTACGTATATTTTGACATCATTTAATGTTATGATAGTGATTGAATTATCTTTTCCATTAAGTAAAATTAATGTTATTAACGATAAATGACTTATTATAAAGATGCATTTTTTTAAATTTAAAAGATCAAACTGAAAATTATTAAAAACTTGAAGGATTGAATGTATATTTTACCCGGTTTTAAATGTAATCAAGAAATTATATTCATTCAGTTTTGGTCTAAGCTACAGGCTTCAAAGTTAATCGCCAGCATAATTTATTGGTGGACGGTGCGGCTGGAAGGCGACGGCGATGGCTGGACTGGGAAGTGGGAAGTGGAAGCTACGGTGCCGCTAGAGTGGTTCAAGTTTAGGAGGCTGGAATGGAAGATAGAATGAAGCTAAAGTATATTAGAATGAAAGTAAAACCTAGAAATAATAACAAATAGGTATTAATTATAGAAAATACATAATAAATAACAAAAAATGATTTGGTGTAGTGGTTGGTAAGACGTCGTGGGTTCAATTCTCCAAGTCTTCATCATCTTTATTTTTCAGTAACATTATTTAAAAATAAAAAGTCCAGACCGCTTTATAGGTCAAATAGACTCTCAAAGAACCAAAATTGGACCAAGAAGAGGAAGGAGAGAAAGCTATGACCAGTCTTCACCAATTGATTATAATTAGGGTTATTATGAAAAATGTTCTTGACTATAATTATAATAGCCGTCAAATATTATGGCTCCATTTGGCAAAGCTTCTCAAAAGCTCAAAAGCATGTTCAACAATATTTTTCCGCAAAAAATAGATAATCTCATTCACATATTTACTTCAGCTTGCGTATAAGTACTTCTCTACCACTTTTTCAAATGAGTCCTATATATATTTGGCCCTTAATTATATTAACCGTCAAATAAGGTAGTTATTTTTTTATTTTTTTTAAATTAAGAAGATATATGATTCTTTGTGAAGAAACGTCAAGTAATTAACATTATATATATATATATATATGTGTGTGTGTGATGCTTTCAAATTGAAAACCGTCTAATATTATTTGTGGACAAATTTAAAAACTACTATTTAACCTTAAATATTATCAACAATCGTCATATGAAACTAAATATTAAGAAACCGTCGAATATTTGAACCGTCTAATATGGACAAAAATTACCGTCACATATCAACAAGTCTGTAGATTGAAAATGATAAAAGGTTGAAAATTTTTTATACGTGATTGCTAGCTAATACAGTGTCGTCCTTGGCCAAATTTGAATAGGCAGCCCTTGAGTTGGTACAGGCATTGGATCTCTCTTAAAGAAATTATCTGCACATAGTAGCTTCCAAGTGAAGCGAGTCACCAGATAATGAATTGCCACAAGAGTTTCAATCTTGGCAAACTCATAGCCAGGACACAATCTTTGTCCTCCTCCAAATGCCACGAAGCTGTAGGGTGGTATGGATGATTGGTTCTCAAACCTGCTTGGATCAAACTTTGAAGCTTCTGGGTATATGTTATTGTCCATGTGGGTCATTGATGTAACCAAGAAGATCTGTGTATATAAACCAAAACACGTTTAAAGATTACTATAAGCTTTAAAATACAATATTATTATAGTCTTTCGTTCCTAAATACGATGTTAACTAACTTAACAAATATCCATAATCTAATCAAATTAAGTAAATAGATTCTACATATTTAGAATGGAAGTAGTAATTTGGTGCTAGATTATTAATTCTATATGAATAGAGTACTATTAGGTGTAGTTAAATGATTGATGCAAATAGAATGGAAGGACTAGGTTGATTATGTGTAAATGATTGAAGAGGATCATATACTTGTTAAAATTCACAAAACTCCCATAAATTTTAGGCCAGTTACATGTAACCTTAGACATTTTAAAGTTTAAATTTAACCTCCATAACGTTTTAATTTTTAATACTAAAACCTCTGCGGTTGATTTCACTGTTACATTATTGACAGAAATTGTCACACCACATTGATGAGGATGACGACGTGGCATCTGATATGGATTAAAAAATTGAAGTTACAACATACAAAATCTCCCTAAACTCCCGACATTCTCATATAAACCCATCAAATTTAAATTTCTTCTTAATGAAAAAGGTGTAAAATCCTTTTAACTGTAAGATGCCAAATCATCCTCATTAATCCGACATAGCAGTTCCCATCAATAACTTAACAACAAAATTATTGGTATGGGGTTTAATGTCATGTGGTTACATGCAATTGACTTAAAGTTCATGGGAATTTTTTATTTTTTGCCCACAAATTTCATGGGATTTTTATAGATTATTCTAGCCAATATTTAAATATATACATCTCTTATATATATAAGGACCTAGTTCTATATATTTTGTTAGTGACGGAGGATGATAGTTAAGTTTCACTTACTTGCCATCCTTTAGGTATTAGATATCCTTCATACTCAATATCTCTCGCAGCCTTCCTGAAGCTACCAAATATTGGAGGAATCAACCCAAGAGTTTCATTTGCTACTCTCCAAGTGTACTTCATCTTCGCCAGGTCCTCCCATGATAGAGACTCTCCGGGCCCCTTCATTTCTGCTATTTCTTCTTGCTCTGCAACCACAAAATCCCCAATAATATATGTGTGCGTGTGTTTACTTAATTAGTGTCTTGGATTTTCAACAAGAATTGATCATCAAAATGTTGTCCTAGTTATTTTTTTATTTTAAATTGTTGGTGTTAATAAATGCAACTTAATGGAAGGTCTTACATCATAACAGATAAACTAGAAAAAAGGTTACTACCTTGTACAAAAATTATAAATTTGGGAGATAAATTAGATTGAGATCTTATATTTAATACTGAACCTAAACCCCCAACTTACTTTTATATTAAGAACCATTGGTAGCATTTGGAAATGGGATAGCCAAGAATCAAAAGCTTAAACTTGGTTTCCTATACTTTTAGCTAGACGGAACATTCTTTCTTAAACTTGGTTATTTTCCCTAAAAAATACTTGAGATGAAGATTTTGCCCTTAAATATTCCAAAAGACCAAAATATATCGATGAGATCTATTGGTGACATAACAAAGAAAGTTATGACCATCTTCGTTATTCTTCATACAGACTCATTATTTTCCCACATAGTTGGACATAAAGCTCATTCTGGCCTTGAAAATGTTAACAAAAACATAAAGTAGCCTGTTATGAGAAATTATTAGCGCACATCACTTTGGTTATAAGAACATTAATGCCATACCAAATATCATCTCATGTCTAAAGCTTGTACTTGATAAAAGAACACACACACACACACACAAAATCTTTCGCCCATGGTCATACGAAGTAACTCTTTTGATTACACATATTAAGAAGTTTCCATCCAATAACAGTTATGATGAAAGATAGTACTTTAAAAAAATCAACTTGTTATGAATAACTAACATAAGTAACTTATTGATATACTCAAATTAGTAATGTAACTCTAATGTGAATCACTGGAGGAAGTAATTAAGCATACCTTGAAGTAGTTGCGCATAAATATGTGGTTCATTAGCCAAGAGACGAACAAGGAAAGTGAGAAGAACAGCGGAAGTGTCGTGTCTAGCAACCATGACGAGCATTATATTTTGGATGATTTCCTTCTCAGTCATCACTTGTTTTCCTTCTTCATCTTTCACGCCAAGCAAACTAGTGATGAGGTCTTGTTGAAAACAAGAAGGGTTGTTAATATTTTGATGATTCTTACTGATGAGTTCATTCTTCTTCTTCTGAACAATCTGCTTTAGGAGTTTCTGAATCTTTGTGCTCTCTTTCAGGCTTCGATTATAGCGTGTGAAGGGCAAGTTAATGGGGATAGACCACATTCCCTCCATCATTGGTTCAAAACATTTCAAAAGTTCGTCTCTTACTTCTCCTCTCTCCACACTGATCAGAAGAGAGCATATGATGTTGAATGTTAGGTTCTTCATCAGAGGCAACACCTTTAAGCACAAGAAGAAATTAATGTATTCAATTTTTTTTTTGATAAAAAAACAAAGGGAAGTACAACAATTATCAAACCCTGACTAATGTGAACAAGCTATAAAAATCATTGCTTAGATACTAAAGTTTTCTAAGCATTATTCAAAAAAGTTGACTTAACTGTTATATTCGGACCCATTCAATTGATGTGGGATATGGATACCCTATTTCTAAGTGTTCCTAAATGCTTAAGTCACCCTGAAGTTGAATTTTGTGACTTCTCATTTTGTGTGAGTAGAAATCCATATAATAATCTAATTCAAAATTATGTATCCAGCAGTCTGATTTAAAGTTACGCATTTCATAATCTTGAAAGGAAAAAAGAACCAAAAAATTGGCCTTCATATAAAAAAGAGGAAAAACTTAGGCAATACAGAAAATAAGTTGATCATCAAGATAATTAAAATTGCATTTGAAAAAGAAATCATTCATAACCCAGAAGGTCATACCAATTGCATCAATCGGGGTTCTTTCTAAATTATTCCTAGAACACACTGCCTATTGTTTTAAGTTGCAAGGGAAAATAAAGCAAATAAAAACAAAGATGTTACATTTGCAATTCGATAATTTACTTCAAGATTTTGTAGTTGAATACAAGGGTTGCAATCTACAAAAATAAAATTAGAGTGTCAAAATTCTGTTTGTTTCCTCCAAAACTACCTTACAGGCCGCAGCATTCATTCCATTCATCAGTAAAAAATCTACCAAGCTTTCAAATTCCAGAGGTGACATTCTGTTTGTTCTAATTGATACGACTAACAAAAAATCTCATAATGCATCCACACTCAGCATAAGATGATACGAAGTAAGAGTTCAATCATTACGAAAACTGAAAAATAGCAAGATGCTCAAATTCGAAAGGACAACGATTAGGAAGAATCTCACATTCTTGAATCATGAATGAACAATAGCAGACCCAAGATTTCCTCAGAATTAGGATTTATTTGGAAGGTTTTTCTCCCAAGATGAAATGAAATTACTATCGATCGAGGTGGAACTGGAGAATGAAGAGTGGATGAACAACGTTACGTAGCATTGTGTAATGGTTCGACCTTGTTAACGTAAAAAGGAATGGAATCCCCCTTTTTGAAGCGATTATCAGAAGCGTTGCACCTAACGAGGCTTAAGAAGCAGAGAATGATAATGGCGGCAAGCAAAGATGCCATTGAGTTACCCACAGTTGCAGATGAAGATACAGAGAGAGAGGAGCGGTACAGCCGGTGCTGTCGAGTGCCATAAATGTGAATGAAAATTTAGGGAAAATAACAGAAGTGAATCTTTTTTCCTGTCCGGACAACCATATACTTATATTTTTTTAATTTTTAATTTATATCTTATCTAATTTTTTAAATAAATCTTTTATTTTCACTTTTCTAACATTTAATTCTTGTAACTTTAATCTGCTAACACCGTTAGTGTACATCCACATTTTCCATAATTGAAAATAAATGATAAACAAATAGCTACAAGTGAATTAAGGGTCCAGAGGTTAAAAAATATGAACAGAAGGGTAAATGTGGAATTAGGAAGGAAAGAAAAATCAAAATGGTCATCTTTATAAATGTAGAAAAAGTAAAGGCAAAATTCTCATTTTGAAAAGTTGAAGGATATTTTGATAATTTCCCCTTATATCAGAAAATGACTTTGAAAACATAAAAGTGTAGGAAATAATTCTTTAAGTAGTATTTGAGGTAGAATGGAGGTGAGAAGGACAAAAATGACATCAAAACGGATTTTTAGTAATTATTAATTATTTGGCTGATAAAGGTGTTTTTGCTAAAAATAATTATTTAAAAAGAGGCCTCATATATTCAATTTTAAAGTGGAGTAAAATATCTTAGAAATTATAGTATTTTATAAAATTATTTTCAGGTCAAAGGCCAGAATGGTTTTTTGAATTGGAAAGGGAAGACCCAGAAACCCTGAATTGAGATTTTCTTCAAAAATTAAATAAGGAAACTTCTAGAATGAGAATTGATGAAAGAAGAATAATAAAATGAGAGGATAAATTATGGGAATTTTCAATGACCTTGCATTGCTCAGGTGATCAGAGAATTCTTGAAAAGCATTTCGAGAAGGAAGTTCCAGGATAAAATTCTCGAAAAGCATTTCGGGAGGAAGTTCTCAGATAAAGTAAGTTTAAAACAAACCTAAAGGTATTTTAATTGTATAAAGAGGATCGTGTGGGGGTAAGAGCATGCTGCTTATGATCATCTTCTGTAAGGAACTAAAGCAAGAAATGATATTTAACAAAGTGGTAAATTATATCAGTATAAAGTTGCTCTGTCAGTACAATTGAGCCTTATAACTAATATGCATGTGCTCTTAATTCATTCAAGGCTTCAAGACCACTCATTCTTGCTCTATATTTCGGCCAACACTTAGAGAAGAAGAAGAAGTCATGGAGAAGGAGAGAGCAAGGAAAGAAATATTCAAGCTAAAAATCAAAGGTAAGAAGTGATTTTAAACTTGATTCATTCCATAGAAATTGTTTGTGAGCTCTAACCTTCCTTTTAATCGGTTTATTTTTCTCTATAATGTTGTGATTGAATAAGAGAGGTCTTGAAAGAGAGCTAGTGAGAGAAAGTGAAGGAGAGGAAGAATTTTAAGTGGTAAGTGCTATAATCCAACTCTACATATTTGCAACTTTTTGATGGTTGGTTTGAGTTGGTTTGAGATTGTTTTAAAATCATGGCATGAAACCCTTGTGTTGTGCTGCTGGCCGAATTTGGAACTGCATGAATATGATGTTTTTATGTTGTTGATGTTAGTGTAGGATTTGGTCAAGACGGGGTGAATTGGTCAAATTTTTTAAAATTTTAAACGTAAAGCAAAGAAGTAAAACAAAGTCACCGAAGAAGCAGAGAGATGTTGAACACAGAAGATTTATCCTGGTTCGGTCCTTCTAACCTACGTCCAGTCCTCAGAGCACCTCTGAGATTTCTAAATCCACTATGAACAACAACTGAAGACTTCACAAGCCTTTACACCGGGAACTGACTCCCCCTTTCATTTTTCACTGAAACAGAGTATCACACACTCTGTTTTCTGACTCAAACTCAGCCTAGATGACACAAGGTCCCAACCTTGTGTTTATCACAGATTTACAATCAAGGGTAGCTAAAAAACTCTCTCTAAAGAGCAGATAGCAAATACTAAAGTACATATGAATAATGAATTATTTACATAGAGCACAATAAATGTCGTAGGCTTTTCACAGCGTTTGTCTTTCTTATTCTCAACATTAAATGCTTGAGCTTTTATAGGTATAGAGCAATGAATTAACCGTTAGACTCCATTAATAACCGTTACTCACTTCACCAAACAATCTACTTTGCCATTAATGAAGTATTTAATGCAGCTTGAATGAATGACAGCGAAGGTGGCAGATGATCGTTGTATGCTTTACGTCTGAGATTAAGTCTACTTTTTATACCTTATTTCATAAGTCAAGCTTCCTGCATTTATGAGAGCAGTTAGCATTCAAAATGTCGTTACATAGATAAGGAACTTTTTTTGCAGAGCGTAGGTGAAGTGTGTCAGAGGTAAAGTTGTCAGAGAAAGTAGTGGTCGAACATGACACTTCAATGCTCGAGTATTGCAGTATATATTTCAAAGAAAAGTTTAATGCTATGACTCAATGCTGGAACATTAGATGGAAGTGTTTGAAAAAACTTTGAATACTCGAGTGACAAAAATGCAGTGCTTGAGTACTGACAATGCTTCTCAAGATTGCTCGAGTATTTTGTGTAAGTTTTGAAAAGTAAAGTGTTTTGAAATCCTCAATGCTCGAGTGTTAAGACAATGTGCTCAAGCATTTTGTGTCTTGCATAGTGTGCTAGAGCATTTTCAAAAAGCATATGTGACTAGGAAAATTTTGAACTCAATGCTCTAGCGTTGGATGCTAGTACTCGAGCATTGCTAGTGCTTTCAGTCAATGCTTACAACATTCACTCCCAGTATTGTGTAAAGACCCTCAATAGCGAGCTTTGTGACTTAGTGCTTGAGCATTGGCTCTACTGGAAGCCATTGCTGGAGTATTGCTTGACAGCACGAAGAAAAGGAACTCAATACTCGATCATTGTGTTTCTAGTGCTCAAGCATTGGCTGTGCTTCCAGCCAGTGCTTGAAGTATTGATTGACAGCATTGGCAAAAATTATCAACACTCGAACACTGTGATCTGGTGCTCGAGCATTAGCTATGCTTCCAGCCAATGCTTGAAGTATTGACACACGACACGGTCTCTGAGTCTCTATCTAAGCCCGATGCTCGAGCATTGGATACCAATGCTCAAGCATTGGCAATACTTTGAGCCAATACTTGAAGTATTCATTGAAAGCATTGTTTAAAACTTCATTCTTCAGAAATCGATGATCGAGCATTGAGTTCCAGTGCTCGAGCATTCTTTAAAAGTTTTACTTGAAGTACTGAGTGAAAGTGTTGAAAAAACTTAAGATTAAGACACAGTGCTTGAGCATTAAATTCCACTACTCGAGTATTGTCAACACTTTTAAAATTGCTCGAGCATAATCAAAAAGCATTGAAGTATAACTTTGAAAACACATTTAAAACTTAGAACTTCAAATTTCAAAAATATTTTTCAATTGCATAATTCTTCATAAAACACTTATTTTGTTATCATCAAAACAATGTATCAACAGTTGAATGATTGGAAATTGTTCTAAAAGTGCGATTATACATGTGTATAGAAAAGTCGAAAAATAACACTTTTACCAATTTTTCTAGATGTCTCGGTGATATAACCCAATATTTACGTAGTTTTCTTGAGTGTTTTATGGTGTTTTGTAACACCTTTACCCTCATTTTGCATCCCTTTATACCATTCTTGATTCTATTAATTTATGCATTACATTTTACTGATTTAAGAGTAAAAATGGGTACTTATCTCATCCAACTTTGAATGCTTTGATATTTAACGTGTTTAATTTTTACAAAGCTCTTTGCCTTTTCTTATAGGCATTTGGAGGAGATTTAAAGACATAAGATTGAGCATTTAAGGATCACAATTTCATCAAGAGCAAAAAATAATCGTAGGAGCCGTCTGCCACTATGAGGTCGCAACTCCAATGTCTCATGTCGCAACTTGGATGTACATTTAGAAGCTGTAATTAAAAATCAATTTAAGCACACTAGCCTCTAGAGCCATTAAATCCTGGATGACTCTGAAAACTCCAAGTGTCATTCTGTATGCGTACATGTGATATAGATAATCTGTGGTTTGTTTCTTATCAATGAACCTATAACTATAGCTAGTATTCCCTGAATCCCACTAGGTCAAATTTTTAAAAAAGCTATTTCTTTTTTCAAAATGGCTATCTAACTGTGTCAAATTTGAGCATGCTCTTTCAAAAGTGTTTCTACATTAACATGGACTTGAATTTAAGAGCTTGTGCTTGCCAGAGCCCCTTCCATTATGATCAACTCTTGTTGATTAGAAAAGCTATTTCTTGAGGGGACTAGTCAAAGCAAGCCTTTCTATTGCACTTTTATGTCCTTGCACTCCCCTTTTTATTGATATTATTAAATAAATATGTTTCAATAGTAAATAGGGTCAGTTGAGAAGCTAAAAGGACTCCAAAAGGAGCCTTGTCCATTTCACATTCAAGCACTTATATCGGACATGACATGAAATTTAGAACTGAATCTAGACAACTAAGATTTTTTCATGTCATTTGGGCCTCATGCATTTTTTCAAATCGAATGCGAGCTAGCTCGAGTGTAATCCTAAGTTTCCTCAGAAAGGATGGTAGTGCTTAACCTAGTACAAAATAGAACTTGGCAGGCTAAAATGTTAGCAGTAGTATTAGCAATTCAGAACATACAAAATATTCAAAGTGGATAGAAGTGGTAGATAGCTTCTGAGAATTAACCTCTATTATGACTTTTGGGCAACTTTTATCAAATAAGACAGTTGAAACTCAAAAGTGAGAAAGGAAGTGGGCATTTGCTTTAGTACTTGAGCAAGAATAAGGTTGAAATTGCCTTTGATATGAAATATTGTGGCTTAGAGAATTTAACAGGCAAGATGTGCCCAAAACAATGGGTACTTGTGGCAAAATGTGGATTGTTATTCTCCCAGTATGTTGATTTAACATTAAGGATACCATTTTTGTTTGGGATCCATATAAGATTTTCTATTTGGAAGATCCTTGGCAATATTTGTTTTGTGTAAGATTCCTAACATGCTTGGAGTTTGCGTTTTTGCTTAAATATAACAGTTAGTTAATTTTGTGCCACCACTAATGTTAATGCCTTATGTTGTGTGAAATAGAAACCCAACTCACGAACGAAAAGCAGGCTAAGGATAACGTCTTGCTCGGTGAGCAATGGGATGCATTGCCTTCGAAAAGAAAGAAGTCTAAAAACAAAGAAACCACTGGGGGCACAAGATAAAAAAGATCAGAAGATATCAAGAAGATAGTCTTGGTGAGGATATTAAAAGAGGTAAAGTAAACTAGTTAAAATCCAAGAATGCACTTATTACTGTATGATGACTAACAAGAAATCTAAAAAAACACTAGTAAAAATTAATGATTATATCTGTGAATTTTTGCTGCGAAAAATTTCTGCAAATAATTTTCAACAAATTTACATGCGGAAATAAAATTCACAGGTAAAATATTTGTACGTTATTTTATATGCGGATATTTTACTTGCCGAAGTATATTACATACTGATAATTCATAGGTAAATCTGTAGATACCCTTGCTGCGGATTTTAAATCCACATGTCCTGTGCAATCAAAAATGTCTTCAAAAACCGTTTCCCGAAATTTTTAAACCCTTCCCCCTAGATTGCGTCTTCTTCACCGCCCGCTCCTTCTCCGGTCTTGCTCTCACTCTTCGCACAGACTCACGGGTGAAAGGGGGTCAGACGAGTCTTCATTTTCGTGTCTATTGATGATAGCCTTTTGTGTTTCTCAGTTCTTTCCACCCGCTGTGCCAAACGAGTCTTCATTTTCGTGTGTTTTTAAAATTAGCGCAGATACGTTTACCCTAGCATTGCTGTACTTCGTGAAGTTCCATGGCTGCTGTGGGCAAAAGCTCTTCGGCTGCGGCGACATCCAAGCCAGTGGTGGTTAGGGTCAAACGAAAACCTCAGCCACCAATTGACGCTTTCTGTAAGCAAATGTTTCCTTTTAATTTCTACTTTTGCGTTTGCCTAATTATGGATGGTCTCGTAAAACCCAAAAAAATTGTGGAGTGAAGATGCTAGAATTCGTTGTCGAAATATTACCCGTCTGGGCTTTACGCAAATGGGCCATCATGATTTGCGTGAGGTAGAAGATGATTGTTTTTATGCTGATCTACCTTACTAATTTTAGCGATGATAATGGAATTTGGTTTTGGGGTGACAATGTAGGGCTGGAAATCAATGAAAGACCATTAAAGTGCCCTCTGGTGGATTTTGCGAATCTCTCTCTCTCGGGTAATGTCATTGAGAAAGGTATGTTACTTTTCTCAGGCCAATTGGGGTTTACACAATATATTCTTCCACTCAATATTCATAATTAGTTGGAGAAAAATATAGCCTAATTATGAATATGAACTTATGAAGTTCAAGATTGCACAAAGCCACACCCTAAACTTTTATAGAAGTGAAACATTAGTACACCATCAATCCGAACAGTTTTCCCCTCATGCGACAGGTTCATAGGAAAAGTGAAATAAATTCTGGCCTAAGGTCTATCCTTATTTCAACTTCAAGATTCAATCAATAGAGGGTTTTCCTACACAGTTAATTTGCTTTGTCAATGAGCAATTAACTCCACATTCTTTAACTACTCCCCCCAAACAAAAAAAAAAACAGATAGAGAGAATTCTTATTCAGTTTTGGACATAAATAAACATTCTAGCCACCTAGAAAAGATATGGAAAGAGGAAAGTGCTGGAATGTTTTGTGATTAAAGTTGGATTTCTCTGTACGAGTGCCTGACTCATGGTATCACGCTTTTCGTTGGTAGCAGAGGAATTGAATACCGAGAAGGTTTTTGTTCAACATGTGGAGACAATAAGTTTCCCTGAGGTCTCCTTTGATGTTGTGCAATTTTTCGTGGTCAGTATGGTTGTCTAGCTGGTGTTCACCATTCCTCTCTTTGATATTGTATCATGATGTGTTGCTTTTTATATCATTTTCACATCATGATGCAGTGAACATGTTATCAAAGCGTCTTATTGAGTGAGTGTTTCTCTATGACTCTGGTTCTAGTGGTGCATCTGAAAGTAAATCAAAAGTTGTGGAAAGGAAAGATTTATTGAAGAAGGATAATGTAAGAACTATCTTCTTTCTTCCATCTCATGTGCAATCTCACAAAATTTCACTTTCATGAATAGAGGCTACAAACTCTACTCTCTCCAAAGACTCAGGAAAGACAGCCGGTATACAGAAAAAGATGCGGTAGTGGTTGTAAGGCAGATGCTCAAAGTCTGAGTGTCATTTACATGGTTTGGTCCACCAGGACATGGGGACATGAAACCAGAGGTATGGTTACCATGTCAGTTTTTGTTCCAAATCGACTAAAGCAGATTCACCTTTTAAGGCTACAGATTTTGGTTTGTCAGATTTTATTAAACCTGGTGAGGACAAACTGTAATCATGGATTCGTTCATGTTCTCTTTGTGCCATTCACTTTCTTACAATGTTCATTTTGGATTTATGTTTCTCTTTGATTTGAAAAATTGCAGGAAGAAGCTTCATGATATTCTTGGCAGTGCTTACCATGTTGCACCTGAAGTGTCGAAGCGCAAGTCTGGCCCGGAATCTGGTGTATGGAGTATTGGTGTAATTACAAACAATGTGCAATACCTCCTTAGAGATGCCATCCTCTGTCTTATTTCCTGTTGAGTTTCCTCCTGATTGTTTGGGATATTTTTTCATTTTAATTTTCTCTAATTGCCAATAATATTATGTCTTTGATCTCTTTTTTATCTTCTCCATGTTGGGGTGAAAAAGAAAATGTTTAACGAGTTCATTATTTTTACATATAGAAAGCGTAGTAGGAAAAGGATTGATCTCATCTGGACTCGGGCCTAAATAATTGTGATTGATTTGTGTTTTGGTCTGAATGATCTTTAAGGTCTTTTTTTTCCTTCCTCTTTTACTCACTTGTGGTGGTCATGTTTCCCAGGTTATCAGATGGTGGGGCAAGGAAACAGAAAATGTAAAAACATACAAGACAATAGTAAAACAGTAAACCACATTTAAAGCTTGGACCTTGGGTCTGAGATGATCTTCCATTGTCATTTTCCTGATGTCGTCTACAGAGTTCTGTCATTTGGAAGCTTCAAGAAGAAGAAAAAGAAGAAAGATATTGTCTTAAATTTCTTACCTTGCAATGAGATATGAAGAGATGATCATGAACATTGTGACTACTAATTCCAACGTCAGGCTTTTCTTACCTGCCCCATGGAAAGCTAAGATTCTGGCTGAACTATGTTTTCGTTGTGTAAATGGCATATTAGAACACAAAGTATGTTTCTCTTTATGGACTTGTTGTAATGAAGACTTGTTTGAGGTATTTTAACTCTACTATTCTCTGAAATTTGCAAATGATATATTTTGTATTTTTTTTTTGTAGGATAATGGAAAATGTTATTAAATTTATAAATATTTTTTTAAATTTTTCCTAGATTTCCTTTGGATTTTGCTGGGATTCATATCTCTGAAATTCCCTTCTTTTCCTATTTACCTATGAATTTTCCTATGAATTTTACTTGCGAATTTTTACCTGCAGATTTTATTGCGATTTTTCCTGTGAATTTTTACCTATGGATTTTCCTGCGAATTTTTTCTGGGAATTTTTACCTATGGATTTAAAATCTGCAGAAAAATAAATTTTCATGAATCTTATACTTGCAAATTAAAATCCGTAAGAAAATTCTCAAAAATAAATCATTTTTTTTTTGTAGTTAAAGATGGAAATGGAGTTGATGTTTCTAAAATTGGATTAACTACAAATTTTTGGAAGAAACCTTCCAATTGATTTTGCATGCGTGATGTTGGGTTTTGTAAATTGCTTGTGTATAATTAATTATGTTTTCAACTTATTTTTCACAAGTAGGTACAATCATATCCCCTGAAGTATTTCTTTTGCAGTAGAGAGGAACATGGGGAGGGTAAAATCATACGCTTTTTCTATTCTTCGTGTAGATGATACGGTGAAAGTTATATTCAATTACACTATGCAAGTGCACTTGCTATAGAATGTTATCACAACTAATTTATTAATGGCACAATCTATTTAAATCTTATGTTATACTGCCTCTTATGTTTAATGTAAAAGCCAATTAGAGATTGTGGTTGGTCATATATACAAGATTCAAATTCACTTTATCTCTTAAATTTATAATGTTTTCTCTAAAGTATCATATTGATTGCAAACACTTAAAATTGTGTTGAATTAGTTATCATGAAAAATAGATATTTTAGAAAAATAAATCCATATTTGTTACAAATAATTAATTTAACTAATTTTTTAATTTACCCAAATTATGTATCTAGCTCTCTTGTATTATCTTATGTTAAGGACTATTTGTTTGTAATTTATAGATTATGAATGTTTACGTCCTTGAGTTGATATAAGACAATTTATTCACTTGAATTCAATATCATATAACTGTATTATATGAATTTAAAAGTTATCAAGATGACGACATTAAGCATTATTGATGTGTCCATACTAAATGATCACAAGAAGAAATTCAAGGTTAAAAAAATTCTCAGAAATATAAGCTTTTGAAATGAGATAGGAAAATAATTTATATCATCCCAAATTCTTAATTTAAAATTCAAGTGACTAATTTGGGGAGATCAAAAGTTAAATAAATTATTTAGTTGTTACATGTAATACATGCTCTTTCCACAATACTCGTGCATACTATTAAATTATGTATTAGTTTATAAATTAGTCAAAAATATTCATTCACTAGTTATATAAATAAAAAATGTCTCATATCAATCAAAAACATGGTGAAAAGGGCTAAAAAACATGAATATATGAAAATGCTCGTTTCTCAAAAAATAAATAAACATCTAAAGGTAGTAAATTTTTGACATTTTCGTGTTTTACTATTTACAGAAACATGGAGATAGAAATCATTTGTAGTCCCCATGGATGGCAATGTAATTGACTTTATTCTTGTATATACGCATGCAGAAATTACTTGTTTAAATGGAGATCATTGAAATAACTGTTGGAGCATAAGAGTGTGATTATATTTCATATGAATATGGTTTTTTTAATTATTGATATTTTTATTTCAAATTTTTGGGCTATTTTTATTTGAGCATTATGAAAACCATTTGGACAAAAACTTTATTCATATAAGAATTTTGGTTATGAAGAAACTTGCTTATAAAGTTTCACGGTAAGTAAACTTTATTTGTGTTATTATTGTTTTGAACTCAAATCTCTTACTCATGGAACACTTTATTTATTGAATTATGGTTTAATTGTCGAGATTATGTTGTTTTTTGTTCTTGGAGTTGGTTTTTAATTGTTTCAATTGTCATATGTTATTGTCAGTTTTTGTTGTATTTCTTTTGCTTATGTATATTTTAGCTCTCTTTGAGTCCACCATCATCTTATTGAAGTGTTTTTGGATTTTGTTTTTGACTTTAATTTGTAAATTTTCTTGTAATAATCACAATAAAGAAATTTGTGCAAATCAATTTAATGAAAGGAAATTATAAAAACTATCACAATTTAATTTAGACTTTTTAGTATCTATTTTTTATAATTCTTTTGATTCAATTTGTCAACAACTACTACGATCCCTATAATTATAATAAAATATTTAAAATTGATGTAAAAATATAATAAATTAGGATTCATCTCTATACCTCTTGATCATAAAGTTCTTAGCCAAGTTAGTTAATTTGAATTACGATTGAGATTCACCACTTTAATTTAATTATTTATCCTAAAGTCTCTAACTGAAGAATTAGAAGAAAATCACATAGAGATTAAATCAATAAACATTTCTTCCTTCTTCCACAATAAATAATATCAATAGATTAATTTGAATTGATTGAATGCAATCCAAAGTCTACCAATAAAAGCCATACAAAAGGTAACTCAGTCAATCTCAGAAAACTTCCAACCACACATTGACCAATATGAGTCAAGATTAGCAAGATACCATCTCCCCTCCTTAATATGAAAGCCGATTGACTTTTCAAAGAGATTAACAAAGATAAATACATAACTTTAAAATATTTATATTTATCATTTTCCTCCAAATTAATTTGTTTTATTTATAAACTGATATACAATCTATTGATACACTAATAGATAATTTTATGTATGTGAGAGGAGCTTTATTTTGACTAGCATGTAAATTCTTTTATAATGCTATCTTGAACATGCCAAAAGTGCTCAAGTGATCCGATCTAGGGAAATATTCAAAACACACCGTTTCATATCTCTCTGGTCCTTTATTATCATTTTACTAAGTTAGTCATTCTTTACCATTAATTTTGTTCCCTTAGCAACGATAGTTCCAATCCTTTCATTTGATTCTCTTGAGTGTCCTGCAAATCAAAGCATAAAGTAATGTAATATCATTTGCTAAGGTAGGGAACTCTTGTAGAAATTATAAAAACTAATTAAGTCAATGTTTTCAATCATTAATTCATATAATCACACTCATAAAAACAATTCATCTCTAATTTACACGTACACTTAACCCCCGTTAATAGTGCCAAAAGACCAAGTTAAGAATAGAAACCTATATAACAATAACAATATATCCAAACCTTGAGTCTAGCGAAAATCGTTAGCGCCTTACAATACGAACCAAAATTCAAATCTCCGTTGAAATGAATGCTAACTGCCCAATATAACCTTTGGTAAGAGGTACCTGCACATAAGAGAAAAAAAAGGTAAGTGCAAAACCTTCACAATGCAAATGAAACCAACATTTTCAATGAAAAATGACAATTGAAGTTACCATGGTGAGGAGGCCACCACGTCCGTACAAGCAAGTACTTTCAAAAAGTTAAGAATAATCTTAACACATTCCCTAGCAGCCTGGCAATAGGCTCCTTTGTCGAAATTCAAAGGCAAATCAAATATTTAAACCCAAGGATGAATCAATATAAAGTTAGCCGTAGTTAGGGGTTAACTCTTCAAATGAAACCATAAAGAGCAAAAGCCAACAATGACAAAACTATCTCATAAGGCTTACCCCCCAACAATTCTTAGATATAGTTCTCTCAATTACAAAAGTAGCTAACATTAAGAAAAACCAAGATAAAAATTAAGTGCAATAAATGTTTTGCATCACTCTTCAAAGAAATGTTACTTCTGCTTTATATCTTCAAATTTCAAAAGGTCTTCTTCACAATCAGTGACCTATAAAGTTCAAATCATAATACATGATGATATCAATGTCTTCTTGTCATTTTGAACTTTCATAATTGATAAAAGTATTGAAGTTTTAAGTAAGATACTAAGAATGTTTCTAGAAAAGGCCTAATAGACTTAATAATCTCACAATAAAATTTAAACTTTAATTAATACTGGATTTAAAAAATTCTAAGAAAAATAATTTTAGAGGATAAATATGTGATGACCGCCATTTTCTTATAGTCAAACAAAAAAAATAGATATAAATTACTTAACCTAAAGCAAATCAACATTTATCAAAACAAGTTGAAGCCTCAAATATGGGCCAACAACTTAGGTCCAAAATGATAAAGCAACAAACCTTTATACCAAATAAAACATATATTTCCAATAACAATCGATTCACTTAAAGATATGTGAAAAAAAAAAACTAAAATCTAGATGGCCTTTAGTTCAACAATCTCCACCCCTTCTCATTACAACAAATATTTGAAAATTAAGACCAATAATTTCTTGAAGAAATAAAACAATTGTAAGAGATAGAACACTTTAATTTTAAGGATATATATGAAGCATGTCATTCGCTTCCTTTGGTTTGAGCCAAATGAAGAGAATGCTTTCTCTATCATAAGATGTTTACCATACTTTTATTGTAGAGTGACAAAACAAATTCATAGTCCAACAACGTATATAACCAATATCATAGTATTTGTATATTCAACCATAAATGTTCATTAATGGACCAACTAAAAGCACCAAACAAATTTGAAATAGTAGTAAATTTAATCAATACAGTCATCAATATATTCATAATAATGCAAAAAGAGTCACAGCAACATTAACTTATGTGAACTCACAATTCCAAAAGCCCATAGCAAAGTCTTCAATAAGAGGATTGGAATTTCAACCATTAATTATTGCAACCACCTGCAGATTTTTGGGAAAATGTATACCACAAAATATTCAATTTATGATCCATTTGAAAATGAACAAGCCCACGGTATCATTTTATTTGATACAATACATATAGTATAGTCCATCAAATAGTAATCTAACCAAGATTTATATATGCATATTGACTTGTTCGCCTTATAACTTACCGCAAACGTACATGTCGTAAGTAGTATAAAAATATTGTGCCCACGAAGACTAACGCATAAATGAGATAATCAATGCAATTATGTGATTAATTAGGTTGAGTTGATCAATTAAGTAATAATGTCCTAAAGTTCTACCAAATTCACGAAAACTAACAATAAAATGAGAAAGACAAATTGAGATTTTAATTCAATGATGAGAGATGCCTAGAATTATTTTTCACCAATGCAATTCATGAGATTTAAATACATACAACTCTATTAGTGATTAAATGACATGACATGTTTGTCTAAGGTTCAAAAGCAATTGATTAAGCTTTCTCAAGCCATAACCAAATTAATATTCTCATTTAACATGCACAATCTCTTGCTACAGTTAAAGGAAAATAATCATTACGAAACAACCTTAATATGAAAATGCTAGGTTAATAACTATATCTCTATGTTACTAACAAACCATCCATTTAATTATTTAAACTTCAAGTCTAGTATAATTTTATCTAAGTCCTATAATTAAATTAATTTTCTCAAGCTTAATTCAATTAGACAAATCAATCTAAGTGGTGGCCAATCAATTAGAAGCATTAGGCATAAGATAAAATTAACATATAATTGTCATTAATCATCAAAGAGGGTATCATCAATTTTTAATCCATACAATGGTTCAAAATAATCCTAGAACAAATCACTGCATCACTAAACATTTTAGCTATGAGTGCAAAACAATCCGGAATTAAATTCATGAATGAGCCAAGAGAAAGATCACTGTAGCATGAATGAATAGGCTTCCTCCTCCTTTTTCTGTAGCTGAAATTCACGTCCAATCAACAGCTGTTTTGCGCCACCTGAGGTCTCCAAGTATTCAGTTGCTGTTCCTTTGTTTGTTTCCTCACGGTGCCTCTCAGCTTCTCAGCCCACACGCCGTCCCAACAGCTCTCTCGGCACCTCTTGTGCGTGCTCTCTATTCTTCCTCAGCTCAGACGACGCTCTCTTCGCCGTAAAGGAAAACGAATGGGGAATGAGCACCGCCGACGGACTCTCCTCTTTCTGCCGCTGAAACTCTCGTCTGCTTAGCGCTGCCAAAACTCCTCTCCTGTTGCTTCTCGTGGTTCCCCCTTTTCCAGCTGCTCATCCGCCCAAGAAGAACTGTTGCTGCCTCTTTTTTCTTCTATTATCCCTCAGATCAGCCGCCTTTTTGGCTTTTGCTGTTAGGGTTTTAACTGTTTTTGTTCTCCAGATCCAGCTTCATCCCACGACGCCGCTTTCCTTAGCTCTTCAATCTTCAATTAATCAATTTCCTTTGCTCCCAAAAACATTGCCGTCCTCTTTCTCCTATTGCTAAGGATTTTTTTAGTAATATAATATTAATAAACAAAAAATAAAATAAAATAAAAATATCTCTCTCTTTTTGTTTTATCCTAAATTTCCTAAAATTGATATAATTGCAATAAAATCCTCAATCATGTGTCAATCCATATTTTATCGAAATCACTCATAGACTTTTTATTTTACATTAATAACTCCCAAATGCATTAAAATATATCTCAAATTATATTAAAAATGGGGAGTTATCACATATATATACCTATTCAGTTTGAAATCTTCTTAACATCCGTGCCTTGAAAATTGCTAAGCGAACATAAATCCAATCATACATGTTGGTGAAGAATTGAAAATAAGCAGCTCTCCATGAACTTTTAAGGATTAGAGTTCCACCCCCAAAATCCAATAAGGAATCCTAATGTCATGCTGATGAAGAATTCCAAAGTTATGAGCTCATCTTCTTGATTTGCATCAATTATAGAACTGTTCTTATGATTTTGATCAAAGTCATCATTTCTCGAGCATCCTTTTGTGAGTGGCTGGCCACAAAGTCCATTATTTCCTATGTAACTGGAGGGATCAAATGTTTGAAGTTGAGTAGTCTGTGGAATTTCTCCAGATAAGTTGTTGAAAGACAAGTTTAAGAAGCTCAAGAAACTCAAAGCTGAGAAGCTTATTGGAATTCCACCGGAAAGAGAGTTTTTTGACAAATCAAGTGATTCCATCATTCTTATTTGGCCCATGTTTTTGGGAATGAATCCTGTGAGATTATTTCTTGATAGATTCAAGGATGCCAAAGCCACAAGTGATGTCAAGCTGCTGGGCATTTCTCCTGTTAGGTGGTTGCTAGAGAGATCAATGGTTGTCATTAGCCCAAGATTTTTGTCATACTTAACTTCTTCACCTTTCCAATTCAACATTGCATTGTCTAAGAAAAATGCTTCCAGATGAGATAAGAAAAATGCTTCCTGATAAGACACAAAAATATCGTGATGAATGGTGTCCCTTGGAAATGTTAAATTTGATAAAACACTCAGGTTATTGATACAATGGGGTATTGTCCCAGAAATGTTATTTTGGGAAATATCTAAAATTTGAAGCAATGATAACTTGCATAAACTTGTAGGCATATTTCCATGAAACTTGTTTGCTTGGAAACGCAAAACAATCAAATTTGGCAAGTAATTACCAATCCATGTGGGCAACTTTCCATGCAAATTATTCTGTCCAAAATCAATCAACTGCAAATACGGAGAATGTCTTAAAGATGGTATCTCTCCAGAGAAGTTATTGTTATTTAAATGGATAGTTTTAATGTTCTTCAAAGTGCCAATTGAAGGCGGTATTGTCCCTAAGAAATTATTGTTTGCCAAGACCAAAATTTCCAAGTTCAAAAATTGCCCCCAACAGTGAGGAAGTTTTCCTGACAGCAAATTACTTGACATGTCAAGATAACTTAGTTGAGATTGTAATGTTGCACATAAAGAAGATACGGAGCCTGAGAACTTATTATTTGAGAGAAACAAGACAATTACTTTTGGTGAAAAATGTGGGATGGGACTTGACAGATTGTTGAAGCTAAAATCCCAAACAATTCCTGATTTGGGCAACAATCTTGGCAATTCTCCATAGATTTTGTTATGGGAAATGTTCAAAAGTGATAATTTTGGGAATAGCCATATCCATTCAGGAATTGAATTTGAAATTGAACCAATAGAAATGTCCAATGCACCAAGCTCCCTTTGATGCTTTAACCACATTGGAAAGCCCATGCTGAAATTGCATGACGCTGCCCAAAATTGTTGTAACTGGAAAGGTGGAACCCATTTTGAACTAAAGTTGAATGAAAGGAAATTATTAGAGACATCCAGAGCTTTCAAGTTGGCTAGAGTTGATAGATGCACCTCATTGACCACCCCATTAAGACTTGTATTAGAAATATCTAGGAGCACCAAGGATGAGAATTTTGAAAAATCAGGAAATGGCCCACTACGAAATGGGTTACTCTTGAAGTATAATGTCTTTATACTATGTTGGGCACAATGCAACTGTGGTAGCAAATCACTTAATGGACCAAGCAAGTTGTTGTAGGATAAAAACAACTCACGCAATTGGCATAAGTTAGAGATGGCTTTCCCTATATCATTGCCAAGATTATTTCCAAAAAGATCCAAACTTTCAAGAGAAGTGGCATTTGTAAAGGCATCTGGAGCAACAAATTGTACGGATGTTGATGAGAGTTGTAGACTTTTAAGAGATTTCATATTTGAAAATATGCCAGCAGGAATATGTTGGAAAGTATTTCCTTGGAGATCAATTTCAACGAAGGTTTTGCTAATGTTAGACACCCAATATAATATTGAAGTGTTAAGGTCATTATATGCAAGGTTGAGGCTTGTGAGAGAAGTGGAATAATTATTGTGGATCAAAGATTTGAGATTAACTTGAGGTAGAGCACATTGAACTAAGTTAAGCTCAAATAGAGAGGACATTTTTGACAATGATGATTGCCAATCAATAACGTGACTTAGATTAACATAGGATAAATCAAGATGCCTCAAAGAAGAGAGGTGGGAAAACCACTTGAGATCATTGGCAATCAAACCATCATTTCCACTGAGGTCAAGAGTTTCTAAATATGATAAATTTCCCAGCTGAAGAGAAATAATACCAACAAGATCTGCATCTGAGAGGATCAACTCTCTTAATGAAGGAGGGGCTTTTCTTGATAAAGATGATTGCCAATTAATAGCTTGACTAAGATTAACCCTAGACAAATCAAGATGCCTCAAAGAAGAGAGGTGGGAAAGCCACTTGAGATCATTGACAATCAAACCATAATTTCCATTGAGGTCAAGAGTTTCTAAATCTGATAAATTTCCCAGTTGAAGAGAAATAATACTAATAAGATCTGCATCTGAGAGGATCAACTCTCTTAATGAAGGAGGGGTTTTTCTTGATAAAGATGATTGCCAATCAATAGCTTGACTAAGATTAACACCTGACAAATCAAGATGCCTCAAAGAAGAAAGATTAGAAAGCCAACCAAGGTTATTTCCAATCAAATCATAATTATACCCAAGGTCTAGAGTTTGAAGGTTAGATAGATTCCACAATTCATGTGGAATGGTACCGCCAAGAGAAGCTTGTGAAAGTACCAACTCTCTTAGTTGATCAAGAGAACCAATGCATTTTGGAATTTTGTTTCCTCCAAAATGGTTAAAGCTAAGGTTCAAGTGAGTGAGATGTTGCAAATCACATAATGAAGAATCGATTTTACCTGCTAAATATCTTGAATAATTAGATGGAACTTGCAACTTGGTGACATGGCCTGTCAAATAATCGCAAGAAACTCCATTCCACTCGCAACAATCAACTTCACGTTTCCATGAAGAAAGAAGTCCAAAATGATCGGTGAAGTTATATTTCAAATTGAGAAGAGATCGCTTATCTGTTTCAACGCAATCTTTCATGACAGAATTTCCTGCACACATAAAGACGCATAAGACTGCAACCAAGAAATAGATTTTGAAAATATGGCTAAACATGTTGATCACCATGCTTGTGATTCTTTTTTATGATAAAACTAAAATGATAGGTATTATACCTCAAAGTAAGTGACCGCTGGCCCTTTAATAGACAAATGGTTTCCAAACTTTGCCAATTACTACTTTTTCCCACTTGAATTCGTAACCACAACTTCATGCGGTCATCGCAAATGTCACTTTAATTGTTACCTTTATCATACGTCAAGGATTTAGGGTAGTTTAGGGTAGATTTTAGGTCAAACAAAAATATTCATACAATATATGTAGTTATTGATACTATTAAAAATCAATGTTAAGAGGATCAAATAAGAAAAATATTTAGGGAGGTTTATTCTAAAGTCCCATGGAAGGAAGTTATTTATGAAAAGGTCCCAAGATGTTGTCAATGACAAGTTAAGGAGCACCATTGACAAGTGGAGTAACATTGACAACTCTTGGAACCTTTTCATAAATAGCTTCATTCCATGGAGCCTTAGAATAAATCTCCCAAATATTTATGTATACTATTAACTAATTTGTCGGTATAACTTTGGTGGACTACGGTGTAATTTTTATTTTTTTCTTCAACTTGTAAAATTGTTTTAATGCTTCTAAACCACTTTTTTCATACATAATCATTGATAGTGACTGGTGAAGGGCAAGAGTGATCAAAAGTTATTAGTAATTAAAATAATTAAAATAAATTTTGGATTAAATATATACGAAAAGAACTTATTGAACCAATTGTTGATGAATTGTTTTCATATGGTTATCATAATCACGAAGTCTTTTCCATGAATTTTGTGAGTCAAGTCTACCTAAGCATAGTTTAATTTTAGGCAATATCGATAAGCAATTTTCATATATCTTTATTATAAAAGTTTAAACTTATAAATGTTTGTTACCGTACCCATTATTATATTTATGTAATACTAAGTATAGAGGGTTTATATTTTTTCCAAGAATAAAACATATTATACTTTTGCTTAATTACATAACAGACTCAATGAATATATGTAGGAACCAAAAAGTAATGGTAAATCCTGGGTCATTCTTTAGTAAGGACAAATTCCGTCATATATTTTATCTAAAGTTAGATTGCAATAACAGCTGAACACATTTTAAAAAATAATTAAATTAAAATTTTATATTATTTAAATAAAATATTTTAAAATTTTTATCATAAGAATACATTATAAAATAAAATTTTTTTAAAAGAAATTTTTTTCTTTTTAATACAATATAAAATGACATATATAAATATACGTGCGTTATTACTTTTCGCATAACTATAATATATTAATGTACAAAAAATATTCTACCATTTAATAGCACCTTCATCCCTACATCCAAATCCAAAGAAAAAAATGAATATGCAAACTAAAACTTAATATGATACTTTCTCATGAACTGTTTTTAACATAAGAAAATTGGTTTGCCGAAAATTCTTGGGCTAGAGGCAGAGGCCACATATTCAAACTGTGTGGTGTGTGTAAGTTGTGTTTGTGAGTTAATATATATATGTGTGAACTTAGATTTAACTTCCAAAAAATTAAATAAATAAAACTAATGGTCCTCTTATCCTTAACATATATCATACTAAGAAGGCATTACATTTAGCAATCTTAGAATATAGCTCCGGTTTTGAAATGTATAAAATCAAAATTGTGGATTGTAAAAATAGGGCTGTTTTGATTTTTTTTGTTTAAACATATATATATATTCGAGGCAATCTTATTTTAGATACTATTAGACACTAAATATGGACATATATCTTAATCGCGATTCCAAAGGTTGTTTGATGAAGCTAGGCCCTTCACTCCTACTTTTCTAATCCCAATTTCTTCATACCAAACATGCCTATATAAAATGCTTGTTAGTGACATACATGAGTGTTCGTTGGGTTGGAAAAATAACAATCTTGTTTGGAGAACTAACTCACAAAGTCATTTTCTCTCTCTTAATTAATTCCTTCTCTTTTAAATTGAAGTATTGTTTGCCATAATAGATTTGTCATTGTCATCAAGTCATTTCTGTAAGTTTTGTAAGTCAAGTCTACCAACACGGTTTAATCTTTTCCATATATCTCTATCATAAAATCTTAAAAAATGTTAGTTATTCCTAGAGCGGAAAAACGGATTGGCAAGCCCCGTTTAATTGAAGGATTATGATTTTGAGCTATCAAAAAGGAAACAGGCTTAAAAGGATCAGCAGCACTGACCCATTTGAGCCCATCGGATATATTTTTTTATTTCTGTTATTAAGAATTTAAAATTAAAAAAAAAATTCCATTTCCAAACTCATGCTAATTGGGTTAATAGATTTGTTATTGTCAAGAAGTCATTTCCATAAGTTTGTAAATCAAGTCTACCGACACGGTTTAATTTTTTCATATATATTTATTGTAAAAGCTTAAATATAGAAATATTATTTATTATATCTATTAGTATATTTATATAATAATTAACTATAGAACATACAGGAACCAAAAATGATGGTATAGGGTATGGGTCTTTTGTTAATTGGTAATGATAATTTTTTATCTTACATATTATCATAAATTTACAAATCTCATTTGTATTTATCTTGATATTAGGCACCCCTTAGCTAACTTTTTGTGCTTAAATTACTCAACTTAAATTCAAACTATGTATTAATTAAATTGGACATAAAAGAAAGATTATATATCCTTAATTTGTTTTTTTAAAAAATTCGATGGATTCGCTCAAAGGCTATATATGCTTAATTACTAAATGACTTCTGTAGCCTTTTTTCAATAGAACATCAAAATGCATTAATTAATAAAATGACCGGCACACAACAATAGGAGCTCACAAACTAAATGATAATTTTGGGAAACTTCTTTGCTGTATTTCGTTGCCAATTGATGAATTGTTTATTTTAAATGAGTTGAATGAGATGAAATGATCATTTATTATGCAAGCCATAAGGCATAGGGTATTCTCCTTCCACTTTTCCAATCATAGTTTCATTGAACCATACGGGTCAATATGCTTTTATTGTCAGTCTCACTAACTTGAGTGTTCTTTCGGTTGGAAAAAATGTGTCTCTTGTTTTATTATGCAAGCCATAAGGCATAGGATAAGTCTTGCACAATATGATGAACCATATGATGTGTGAATGGTACAAATAGGGTGGTTTTAATTTTTTTGTTTAAACATATATATATATATATCTTTTTATTCCAAGCCATCTTGTTTTAGACTCTATCAAATACTAAATACGGATATATGTCTCAACTGTTATTCCAAACTTCGACCATGTGAACAGGGTCGCTTGAACAAGCTAAGGTCCTTCACTTGTACTATTTCAATCACAATTTCTACATACCAAACATGCCTATATACTATTCTTGTTAGTGACACGCATGAGTGTTCTTTGGGTTGAAAAAATTGAGTCATGTGGAAAAATTGAGTCTTGTGTGAAGAATTGACTCAAAAAGTCATTTTCTTGCATTCAATTAATTCCTTCTCTGCCACAAAGTATTATTGACGTGCAAACTCATACTAATTGGATTAATATATTTGTCATTGTCAAGAAGACATTTCCATAAGTTTCGCAAGTCAAGTCTACCAACACGATTGAATTTTTTTTCATATATGTTTATTATAAAATCTTAAGCGTAGAAATATTATTTATTATACATATTATTATATTCATACATTACTTAACTATAGAACATATAGGAACCAAAAATCTTAAGATAATTTTTATCTTACATATTATCATAAGTTACATTATAAGTTTGAGTGCTTGTTTGGGAATTTCATTCTCAAAACGGTACATGCAAGTTGAGACAAAACCATTCTTAAAATCCGTAAAAACCATCTCGAAATCCATAAAAACCATCTTGAAATCTGTAAAATCATCTAAAAATTCGTAAACTCCTTTCTCCCAACGGAATTCCCAAACACGCACTGAATTATATTGACAACTTAAAAATAATGTTATATTAATTGTATTTTTTATTGCATACCATTATCATATTATTTAAATAAAATATTTTAAAATCTTTACTGTAATTCAGATTATATCGACATCCTAAAATACTTTTTTTTTCTTTCATACAACTTAAAATGACATTTAGATTTATTTAAGGTGGTATCATATAATGTTTAGGACTAGATTGGAGCTGGTATTATTTAATTAATAGCGCCTTAACAACCCTACATCTAAAGAAAGAAAGTGAAAATGACAAATAATGTAGTGATAATATTGTAGTATGTGGGTATGTGTGTGTATGAACTTAAAATTATTAATAATGATGAATTGTTTGTTTTAAAATAGAATGAGATGAAATAAAATGAACCACTTATTTTGCTTGCTAAAATGTCAAATTTAGGACCACTTAAATTTGACATTTTAGCATATAGAGTCTTCTACTTCCACTTTTCCAATCCTCATGTTAATGAACCATATGGGCCTACATACTTTTCTTGTTTGTCTTACTCATTTGAGTGTTCTCTGGGTTGGAAGAAATGAGCCTTTTGTTTGACCGGCAGGCGGAGGTTGTCTCATGAAATGAATAAATCCTACACAATACAATAAATCAAGGATTGAATCTCTACTGAGAGAGATACCTTCATTTAATAGCTAACAATATCTCCTACTTGGAGAGATGTTTTGCACAATATCTTGAACATACTCGTCTACAATATAAGGATACACGTGTTTTTAGGAAAATGTGTGCTTGAAGAATTATTCCAGAATCAGATGCTCTTGCTTGAAATTAATTACTTGTTAATCAAATGAAGTTTTGTTTGTTTTGGAAACTCAAGTTGTGCTCGCAAGGTTGTCATTACCATGGAGTCTTTTCCATGATTTTTGTGAGTCAAGTATACCGAGGCATGGTCTAATGTTAGACTTAACAAAGGAGTGAATGTTAAAGAGTTCCATCTTAGGTATTTGAGAATTAATTACAACTTATATTTTAATTATTTGAGTAAAGAAAACAGCATGTGAGTGGATTTAATTAGAAGTAATAATGGGTTTTTAACAAAGATATAGAAGAAAATAGATAAGGTTAGTTGGGATTAATTATTTGTGATTATAAAATTTAAGAAATTAAATGAATAATAGATAAAAGTATTAAATATTTATTAAAAGTATCAAATTGTAACGAATTCATGTTCAAATCTATACTGAAAGGTATGCTCAAATTTCTTGGTTTAATTTTAGACTATATGAATAAGAATTGTTTTCTTATAAAGATATAATAAAATTTTACACATAGAAGTGTTTGTTATCATACACATAGTTATATTTTTTTGATATATACTTAAATTAATTATAGGAGTCATATAATAAAACATAATATACTTTTATTTAACTGCATGATAAATTCAACCAGACTTTAATTAAACCTATAACATATAGGAAGCAAAAAGTAATGGCAGCGCCTATGGCTTGTTAGTAGCAAAAATTTTTATCATACATTTTGTTACAACGTATAGATTATTGATAGCTTAAAAATAATATCATATCAATTATATGTTTAATTACATAAAATTTTTATATTATTTAAAATAAAATATTTTTAAACATTTTATATAATTATATAATAACATAAAATAATCTTTTCACTTTAATTTTCGTGCAATGTAAAATATATAAAATGATTTTTCACGTTACTATTAACAATGTCAAATACAACATATTATAAATACTAAACATTTATGTATTTTTATATAAACATGCTACATCATTTAAAAGCACCTTCAAATCCCACATCGAAACGAAAGATAAATATAAAAATTCAAATATCATTTTATGCCTTCCTGAGCATCTTCTTTTTATTAGTATAAGAAAATTGATCTGTCCAAAACTCTTGAGCTACTGATTTGGCAATTTCTTCGCCCTCACACCCGTATGGCGTTTCATTTGGCTTCTACAAAAATTAAGGTGAAGGTGCAAAAATATTCATGAGACTATATCAAATGTGTAAAAAAAATATGATTTTTAGAGGTGTAAAAATATTAACCTTTTAAAATGAGAGAAAAAAATATCATCTTTCTTAAGTTGATTGTTAGTTTGATTGGAAACACAGATGTGGAAGTTGATATGGTCATACAACAATGTATATGTTGGCAATTGAGTTGCAAAAATACCCTTGAATTTTTACTCAGAATGCAAAAATATCCATATAATCTTCGGAAGTGCAAGAATATGGTCTATTTCGTTGCCAATGAAGAATTTGTTGTTGATATGGAAACTTCTTCACATGGCTATTCCATCTTGTATGAGTGTGAACAAAAAATTATTGATAACCAATTGATGAACTGTTTGTTTTAAATGAGTAGAATGGGATGAAATGACCAGTTATTATGCAAGCCATAAAGTTGGGGACCACGTAAATATTGTCGTTTGTATATAAGGTCTTCTCCTTCTACTTTTCCAATCCTAGTTTCATCGAACCATATGGGTCTATATACTTTTCTTGTCTGTGTCACCAGCTTGAGTGTTCTTTGGTTTGGAAAAAAATGTGCCTCTTATTTGGCCAATGGACAAAGGTTGAGTCTAGTTAAAGAGATAAACCTTGCACAATATGACAAATAAGGCTGTTTTAATTTTTTTTTTGTTTAAATGCACACATATATCTTTTTATTTGAAGCAATCTTATCTCAGATCCTATTAGATACTAAATATGGATATATGTCTCAACCGTGATTCAAAACTTCGATCATGTAAGTAGGGTCATTTGAACAAGCTAATATCCTCCACTTCTACTATTCCAATCACAATTTTTGTGTATCAAACATGCCTATATACTATTCTTGTTAGTGACATACATGAGTGTTCTTTGGGTTGGAAAAATTGAGTCTTGGTTGAAGGATTGACTCAAAAATATCATTTATCATTGTCACGAAGCTAATATCATTTTTTTTGCTGTCAATTAATTCCTTCCCTGTCACGAAGTATTGTTAGTGGTGCAAACTGATTGTGTGCTTATTGGGTTAATAGATTTATCATTGTCAAGAAGGCATTTTAGTAAGTTTTGTAAGTCAAGTCTACCAACATGGTTTAATTTTTTATCCATATATCTTTATTATAATATCTTATATATAGAAATATTATTTATTATACCTATTATTATATGTATATTATAATTAACCATAGAACATATGGGAACCGAAAATAATGGTATAGAGTCTGGGTATTTTATTAATTGGTAGTGATAATTTTTATCTTACATATTATCATAATTTAGATTATAAGTTGAATTATATTGACAACTTAGAATAATGTTATATTAACTGTATTTTTTATTGCATACCATTGCCATATTACATAAATAAAATATTTTAAAATCTTAATTGTAATTTAGATTATATCAACATCCTATAATACGTTTTTCTTTCTTCATACCACATGAAATGAAATTTGGATTTATACAAGGTGGTATCATATGTTTAGAACTGGACTAGAGGTAATATTATTTAATTAATAGCACCTTTAACAACCCAAAAAAGTGAAAACTACAGAAAAAGATTTTGGAAATTAACAAATGATAAGTGTCAGAAGATTCAATAATGATAAAGAATAAACTGAAACTTAAAATGAAAGGTATTTTTATCTTTTCCTTCTCACTTTGCAATTTTTTGATAAAGACTGTTTTAAAATATCAGACAAATGAAACTCACGATGTGCTTGTAGGGTTGTCATTGTCACGAAGTCTTTTTCATTATTTTTGAGTCAAGTCTACTATCGCTCATTCGCTTGGTTTCATAAGTATTGCTTTCTTATAAAGATATGATGAAATTTTACACATGGAAATTTTTTTATTATAACTATAATTATATTTTTATAATACTAAATTAATTATAGAAGTCATATAATAAAACATATTATACTTTTGTTTAATTCCATGATTAATTCAACGAAGGACTTTAATTAAACCTAGAACATTATGGAAGCAAAAAGTGATGGAGAGTCAGGGTCTTTAGTTAGTAGTGACATTTTTTATCATACATTTACAGTCCGTTTGGTTTGTTGAAAATGTGCCGATGGAAAAGGAAAATCGCGATTTTCCATCGGCGGCGGCCGTTTGGCTCAACGAATACGACAGAAAATGGCTTCCCATGGGAAGCCATTTTCAAGCATAAGTGTGAAAACCTCTTCCCACAAAAAACGGTGGAAAGCCAAATTCAGTCGGTTGATGGAAGAGCAAAAAGACGGAGTTGCCCCCTGCGCGCCTCGCTCTCACTCCCCAATCCGTCTTCTCCATCGTCGGCGTCCTCCCGCTCTTACTCCTAGTCCGTCTTCTCCGTCATCGGTATAGTCATTTGATACAATTTTCCTACTCTCTTTCCTACAATTTTAACCTAACCAAATAAAAATTTTCCCATCAACCTATTTTCCTTTCCAGTGGCAACCAAATAGCACACCCTAAAAAATTTTCCTTTTCATTCCATTCCATTCCATTCTCTTCCATTCCATCAAATTCCTATGTGTTCACCGAACCAAACGGGCTGTTAGATTATATTGACAACTCAAAGATAATGTCATACCAATTATATGTTTAATTACATAAAATTGTTATATTATTTAAAATAAAAAATTTTTAAAATTTTTTATCACAGTTATATGACAACTTAAAATAATCTTTTTGTTTTTCGTACAATATAAATATATAAAATCACATTTAGATTTATTTATATGAGGAGTACGTATATGGTTTAATATTTTTCACATTGTTATCAACAGTTTCAAAGACATCATATTGTAAATACTAAACAAACAAAAATTAATACAAATTCAAACACAATATGATGCCTTCCCGTGAGTTTGACTAAAAAAAGGGACGTGGAAGTTGATTGGTCATAATAATATTTAGGTTAGCAATTGAGTTGCAAAAATACCATGAATTCTTACCCAAAGAATAAAAATATTCATATAATTTTCAGAGGTTCAAAAATACTCAAAATTTTTAAATGTGAGCAAGAATATTAATATCTTTTAAGCTAATTTTATATTGATTGTTAGTATGACTCAAAATGCTGACATAGATAATGACTCAGCTAATTTTAATCACAACTAGAAGTAGGAGGAATTAGAACACATCATCCATAAGATGAACAGACTCATAATTCAAAATAAAAAATACAAATCAAACCCAAAATCATCAATTAAAGATGGGAATCAAGTAATATTTACACAAAATCTACAATTAAAGATGATTTGATGTACTAAAAGGATTGTATCTAGTTGAAGAGATTAGTTCCTTATAATATAGTGAACTAATGTTTGAATACCGATTGGGATAGATGTTTTCATTCAGTGCCTAATATATTCTGACACATAATTATCTTCAATAGAAATATATATATATATATATATATGTGTGTGCGCGCGCTTAATACAAATAAAAAAAATGATCTGCATTACTTGGAATAGGATTACTTTCAACAAGTGGTTTTTTTTTCAAAGTATCAAATGATTTTGCATGTTAGATAACAATTTGGATCTTTCCCTTCTTGTTTCCTTCCCGTACAAAATTCAGATTGATGTAATCCAACAACTTTATTTCAGAATTTGCTGTCACACACATTATTTTATGCTTTGCAAGAGGAAAGCTTTCTTTGGAGTCTCAAACTGACATCTGCTTCCATATATTATTACCTAAGGGTACATTTGTAGCTGCCTTGCAGTCTTGCGTCTAAACTGAACACGTTTTTTTTTTATAAAAAACAATTATGAGCGATATATTCTTACTATAAAATGTGATGTGTAAAAAGGACAAATGTGCTATACAAGTTAATACATCTGGTTCCAAATATAAGATCTAGTTTGGAATATAAGTTGAACTACATAATAGATTTTCTATCAAGGGTTGAAGGTTTTTTATTTTTGAAAGACTATTGTATAGTAAAATTCATGCCAACATATCTGTGGGCTTTGTTTTTTTAAAGCAATTTGAATGAGCCTGCAAAAATTTTGCACTGCTCCAGCTATCATCTTTTCTAACATAAACTGGGTATTGCAAGATTTTCCTTCATCACAACGAAATTGTCGAGTAAAGCTATTACACCACTCACAAATCCGGCCCATTATTACAAGACTTTATAGTTTCTAATTCTGATGTATTGGGACATGCTTTGATAGATATGGGTTCCTACACCTACTTCAACCCAATATCATGTATGATGGACCTCTTGAATAACACATTGAGTCCTTTAAAATTAAACAAAGTTGTGTGCTAGAACGCATTCATGCAAGGTGCTGTTCCAATTAGCCTTCGCCTATTCAGGCTTGATGGATTGATACATGTGGCTGACAAGGATTAAAGAAGCATTGAAACCAATAGCTTCAAGCATGAGGAAGAGACCATAGCAAATGCAAGCCACGTAGCTGAAGAAGAAACATGGTTGCATGAAGCCAAACATATCTGATCTTGCATGATAGAAATAAAAGTTCTAACCATATATGAAGAAGCTGACTGATCCACCATAAAGGAAAGACCTAAAAGGTTCATGTCAAATAATACACGCTTGTTAATCTCCCTCGAAATTCAGGACGTAAGACCACATCATCTTTAGTTTTATGTTACTTTCTCAAGTCATCACTCACATGAAAAATTGTTACATCATATTGTGCGATGAAGCCATAGAGGTGAACCAAAAGGGGGTTGTTACCAGATTCACCACTTAAAACATCTACAGAATTTTCGATTTTGGCTCCTAATTCCCCTATCATCGAGTGGAAGAATTATGAATTGTTCTTTATATAAAACTCAAAACACTGCTCTCATTTATCAAACCTTTATCTCACTTTTCACTAAGGCGTCTAGATAAATTTCCATTTCATTATTATTATTCCATCTCAGCTGAAGTTTCAGCTAGCATCCCATAGAACTCGAAGTGCCATTGAGCACTTCAATTTAGGAGTTCAACGTTCAGGTTTTACTGCTAGTGGTTATGGTACTGTTTTAAGTTGCATACAATTACCCTCCATGCCTAGCCTACATTCTGATGAATGAAGAAAGAGCGAGAGAATTCAGTGCGAAGGGACATGTACCTCCATCACCATTCATGGTCCTCAACAGTTGTTAATGCCGCAGCGATGAAAGCGGTAGCAATCGAAAGAATGATGAACACAGTAACCAGATCCTTGTATATAGTTTGAATCTGGTGACCTAAAACACTAGAGAATATGTTGTTGATTTGAATATAAATAATGCTGAAAGGCATAAAAACAGCCAGAGCCATTTGAGCAAGGACTCTACAGTAACTTGGATAGCTGAGGCATCTCCTTGGGATGCTGAGAGGTGCAACAAGGAGCTTGAACTCTCATCTGCTACTCTTCCCAGGAATCCCACCAAATACTAACAAAGGTGAGGCAACAAGAGTGACGAAAATAACATCAATTGTTGCAAATGGCGGTGCTATAGTGGAATTATGGGCAAGTGCAACAGAATTGTGGAAGCAAAACGTCAAAAAGAAAGGTCCAGAGAATAGGCTTCCAGTCAATATCATAGTTTTCACCTAGTAAACCACATCATCAATACTTTATAGTTCTAACTTTATGTATCATAGTTTCGTTTCTTTGTAAGAATGAGAAAGATGAGATAAGAAATTGTAACACATAAATATTGTTTGGAAACAATATCTACTATGAAGACACAAACAACTAGAATGAGAAACACAATTATATTATCCAGGATATAGATATTGAAGCTATTTGCTTAAGTGCTCTACAACAAAGCCCGCCTGCTTTTAAATGAGTTTCAGAAGCAGCAGATAGTGAAATAATGCCACTAGAAAGTGAATTAAACATGAAATCTCAAATCATGAAAATTTGTGTCACAGTAAGCAGTGAGATTCTTGCATAAGTTTGCATGCATGAGAACCAAATGAACGTTAGTGGTAAACAAAAGTTTGGTCGGGGCCTAATAGCATGTTGCCTAGGGAGCAAAAATGTACCTAGTTCTTCCCTTCAATCATATTATAGTAGGAAATTGCAGTGTAGCCAACAATCCCAGACGTCAGCGCATATATGTGAATAAATGCAGTAAATAGAATGCGCCGGTTGTATGAAAAGAACATACCGACTAGTGCAAGGATATAGATGAAGATTGCACTGAAATCAGGAGCAAAATTCATGGTTATAAAGAGGGATGAACAACACTAGGCAACAAAAAAATCATGTTAAGGAATAAATAC